>JALLPI010000635.1:0-16597 GCA_036939935.1 Cyclotella atomus | reverse complement strand
AGATAGAGTGCCATTTGCGTTGTGAAATACCTTGGTTGATGGTTCGTTGACGTTGACCATGGCTGCGGCTACATTCCATTGACATCAGTCAAGGAACTGCCGTCTGATTTACTTACCATGGCTACCGATCATATAATTTACTGCAGGTGCACCAAGACTTTGGTACAGAACAAACTCAAAGAATATTTGACTGCCGACAAAAACAATTTTGCTGCGTTGAAGAATATTGTCAACTAGTATCAAAGTTGTATGGACTGGAGAATACTAATTCAAACAACATATCAAAGAGAGTTGTGTACAGTGAATGTCCTTCGATTCCAAGTGGATATATTGGCAGTCCCAAGTATATCAATATTGACTTGCATTGGATTTGAATTCTTCTAAAAGTGTTGTGGATGGTAAGAATGACTTAAGCAAAGTTGAAGCAGGCGCTGTGACTTGAATCGGCAAGTATGTAGTGTGCAGTGAACTTGGTAAAAAATTCTCCTTATCAGTTATGTTCTACAATAGAATAAGTAATAGCGAACAATTACCTACACCATAGCTATTTCTAAGAAGCTTTGACGAAGAGTTATGATGCTTCGAAAGGAGAGCCTCGGGACCATAACGCCAATTGTGTATGCCATGCTTGGCAACTTTTTCATGCCCCAAAGACATCATAGATCTGAGTCATAGGGATCTCTAGATCAAACTGGAGATGGAAGAAGACTTTCTCCTTTGAGTTCACGATTTTTCTAGAGGCGTTACTAAACGATCCTCAGGAGTACAAGCCAAGTAATTGGCAGCCATGCCAAGTGTGCAAAATCAATTGGAGGTAGCCTGGCTCCCGGCTGCTTCAGATCGGAATACCATAACAATTTGGTTCATTTGCCGCTGCTATAGTCATCAAACAAACCATTTTGAGCGCTCTCCCTGCAAAAAGGAAGAATGGGTTGGAAATAATGCAGATTACCATTGCCCAGGTTAGATGTCCATTGTAACTCAACAAATAGCTTACTACTAAAATTAACTTATTGCATCTTGGGAGGCAGACAGGTGCTATTGAGGCCACTCTTCGGCTACCGTGATGGTTTCTAGTTCACAAATCAACAAGACAACTACTAAAAGAACAAACGGCATCTAATCCCACTTCTTACGAGGAAATTCCGGCTTGTGGTTGATGTACTGCTCATTGATCTCAGGAGCAGTAAGGTTGGCAGTCTCAGGCAGACGGAAGTAAACGAACTACAAAGATGATTAGAGATCAAGAACGTTAGCAGCCACATTAGATAGACAAAAGAGTGAGCACATTTTGGTGTTCTTACAGTGGTGGCGACAAAGACAACAGCTGCAAAGAAGCCGAAGCACCCAGCCAAAGAGGCAGTACTGGCAATAGGGAAGACAGCACCAACGATGCATGTCCAGAACCAGTTCGAGAAGGTTGTCAAGGAGTTGGCCTTGCCACGCTCCCTCATGGGGAACATCTCAGCACAGACCACCCACACAACAGGTCCCCAAGAATACGCGAACCCAATAACGTAGAGGGCGCAGCAGAAGGTAACGCCGATACCTACATCGTAAAAATGACATTAGCAAGTGTAGTGGCAAGATGAACGAACGAAAGTACGCAGTTCATACTCACCCATTGCTTGTGTTGCATCCGGGAACGAGGCAAGAACGGCGGTAGGAATGAGCGCCAAACACATGACAATACCTCCAGTGAACAATAGCCAAACGCGGCCGACTGTTGTATGCGACCAAATGTTAGACAACTGTATGTATCAATGAAAAGACATGACTAATTCACTCACATCGTTCAATGGAAAAGATGGTGATGAACGTGGCAAAAAAGTTGACAATGTTCAAAGCCAAGGCACCATAGATACTGCCGCTGCTGCCGAAGAAGTCTTCCAAAACTACAATGCGAGGAGCACGAAAAGAGTATAAGAACTCAGTACACAAGTGAAATGGATAAGTCTAGTTCAAGACTTACTGTTTGGAGCGTAGAACATAATGCTGCAAGTTGGAATATGCACTAGTTGAGTGAGAACATCGGTCTAGTATTCGCAGCAGCAAACAATCACATCACTTACGCATTGATTCCAGAAAGTTGCTGGAAAGATTGAAGCATCACACCAGTAAATACACGAGTCTTCATCTTCACATTTCCATCATCAAATACCTCAGACCACGAGGCAGTACCGTCCTCGCGAGCCTGCTGGGCTTCAAGCTTGAGTTCTTCAAGTTCCCAGGCCACTTGATCTTCGAACCTTGTTTTAAGAAGAGACTCTTCGGCCTCCTCGAAACGTTCCTTTCCAACAAGGTAGTGAGGAGATTCGGGCATGATGGTCAACAGTCCGAGGAGGGCCACAGAGAAGAGAATGTTACCACCGTAACTGATACGCCAGCCTTCATCCCATTCGGCAAGCCTGTTTTGTAAACATGCAAAATGAAAGGCGTGTGAGACGTGAGTCTAATACTTGATTAGAGGCTATAAAACGACCCAGAACAGACTTACCAAATGTTGAGAATGGATACAAGAACGATACCAGTGGTAATGGCAAGCTGCCATAGAGTAGCCATTTGCCCACGGTGGGATTCTGGGGCACATTCAGCAATGTAGCTGCACATCAAGACAACAACTAACGATTGAATACCCCAGCTAAAACAAACGATCGACACTTCACTTGCATCACTTACACAGGGCTGCACATGGAAAGCATTCCGATGCCAAATCCACTGAGCAACCTAGGAATGTAGAGCATGGGCATACTAACAGCAGCAGCCTGGAGAGCAGCACCAATGGTAAAGGCAACGGCACCAAGACTCATGGTGGGCTTGCGTCCCTTGCTGTTGAAGATCTGAGGAGCAAAGAGCGCACCGAACGCGGCTCCTACGCCAAAGAGACCGTTGATTAGACCGGTCTCGACGTCGATTTGCCTTTGGTCCTTGGGAACACATCCTGTTACAATATCAAAAGAGGAGTGCATCAGATCATGAACGCATGCATAACGATCAGAACACATATGTGTCAAAGAACCATAGAACTCACCAACATCATCAGGATGGCATTCCCAACCGAAATGATACTTGAACCCGTCCATCACAAAGGTAGCACCGGCACCACCGATATCATAACCGAAGATGAGTCCACCAAGAGCAGCAGTGAGGGCAAGGAGCCATACGAAGGGTTTCGCACGGGTGTCATCCTGTCGTAGTAGTCAAGAATCAAGAACTGTATGAGCACATCTTTATAGACAAAACGCACGTCGAGCAACAAAGTCAAGGCAGCAACTCACATGATCTCTCTCAAGATTGTGGCTCATGATACTCTCTTTCAACGAGGACTTGTTATTGGCCGACTTGTTCACGGCAGGTGCCTCTACATCCTTGACATCGGCAGCCTTGGGTGCATCATCCGCATCGAGTTCGGTGAGCTGGGAGGCGCCCACTGGAGCGGCATCGGCGTCGAGTTCACTACTCATCTTTCAGATCTTTTGTTGATTTAAAGTAGTTTGGAGGTGTTGTGTTGATTTGCAAATGAATTTATGAGCTTCGATGGCATCAATGATTTCAGGACATCAATCGTAACAAGAGGTGTCAAGCCAAAGATCTCAACAATTGGTGGTGGTGTCAATCGATGAGAAAGAACCCCACCAAGTTGCACTGGCAAGTGTCGTCCACCCGCCCGCCTTCATCATTCATCGGAATGCAATGGCGTGCTGGGTGATGCTTGGCAACAGAGACGGTTCACATCCGTCCGTACAACAAAGATTCACTGTCTCTCTGAGAGAGTTGGGAACAGGTTGAAGGTATCCTTGGTGTCAGAAAACTGCATCCAAAATGTTGATACACTCTCTCTAGATCCTACATAGCTACTAGAATTCAGGACTTGTTTTACCATGTAAGTATGGTACCATAAGTAGAGGTAAGTAGTAAGTAGAAAGATTCACAGAATTATTCATCATTATCATTCATCAATCATCACCAGCCATCGATCATTCCATCATCTTCTCTTGTTGTTCACCCTCTTGTTATTGTGCATCAAAACAATGAGCCTTCAATCCGAAAACTCACCTCTACTTGGCCTTACATTCATCGGCCAACAGCAACGCACTCTGCCACGCAAGGATCAGAAGCGCACAAATGATGGATCCACCAACGACCAAACGAAGAACATGATGTGGACCGTGCTCATTTCATCAGCAGCTCTGCTTGCATTGTTTAGCCTGCAAGGCAACATGCAGCGAGAGTACAACTCACCACATCCACCATCTGATGGCACGGCATCTTTCGAGAAAGATGCGAATCTAGCAGAAGAACTGCTATCCAGATTCGAAAAACGTCATACTCACCAAACACCGCTTTATTCCAAGGTGCAGACTCTGAGCTTCCAAATCTACACCGGGGGAGCACCAGCCTTTATCGACGGCGTGCCAAATGACGAATGCATCAATCTGAACTCGTATGGCCAAGCCGAAGATGCGGTAGATTTGCAATGCTACCTCGGTCTAGATGATTCAGCCGAAGATGTGCAGCGTCGGCTCAATATTATGAGGAATGCAGTCGATAAAGCCTACGATGTATCGGATCGTAATGATGACACGTTAAAGATATTCTTGGCTCCCGAGTTCTTCTTTCGAGGGAAGAATGGGGCATTTGAGTTCATCAACGAAGAACAAGAAGATGAGAATGGAGAATGCAGCGATATATGTCACATCCTCAAGGGCTTAGAAGACATTGTGGCAGATAAACGGTTTGAGAATTGGTTGTTCCTCTTTGGTACAGTAATTGGTTCCGAAGTGTTACCAAAGGCTGATGATTTCGGTTATCAATTCTATAACTTTGCCCCGCTCTATAAAGGATTTGATCCGGCCACATCCAAACGCATCGGGAAGAACTTTATTGTTCCCAAGAGATATGTTAGTAATATCGACTTTTTGACGCCATTGCGTCATTTGACGAATCGATCGATTGCCATGGAGCTGTTGGATGAACATGACCCAAGTTTGGCGGGCACGTTGATGAATCCTCATCTTGTTGGGCATAAACGTTATGACAATGAAATGTGGGCCAAATACAAAGATGAGTTGAGCTCATTGGGATACAACATGATCGAATACGGTTGGTTCTTTTTGGATGGCATTGCCTTTTCAGTAGAGATTTGCTTGGATCATTTGGTACATCGTGCTCTAATGACGTACATGGCCGACGTTGTTACTGGATCCAAAACTCGTATTCCAAGTTCGGCCAATGATTCAGTGAATTGGGTGGGGATACCAAGGCACCAGGCGCAGATTTCACTTGTATCAAGTGCTGGAATGGATGTTGTTGTGGCTTCGTTGGCACTTGCAAATGGTGGACACATATTCTTGCAAGACGGTACAGATGGTGACATGGAGCCTCTAACTACGTATGGAACAGATGAATGTCAGCCAAACGAGTATGAATTCTTTGGAGGTAGTCAATGTGTAAAACGCAGTGCTGTTATTTCGGCTACCGACGTGACCTTTGAGTACGAGCACAACATGAACTTTACAGATGTAAACATTTACCCAGATGGCAAGTGGAAAGATGTGATTGATGGAATTTTCAGCAAAGAGTTTTATGAGCCGAGGCTTACGGTTTATGATCCAGTAGATATTACACTTGTTGAGCACGATGATTAGGATTAGGGTGAGCGTGAGCCATTTTATTGTTTGCAAAGAGTAAAGTAAAACTGGCTTAGTATCATCGATCGTCCTCTTCTGAAACATGATTCATTGGCTTATATTGAAATACCAACACCTTCAGAGCCTTTTCAGGAAAGGCAGATGCAAATGCTAGAGGATTATCAAGTCTCTCTACAAAGCACAATTCATCATTGGGCACCCCTTCATTCACTTGCTCCAGTAGAAACTCAGTGGTCAACTCGGGTGCATTCAAACAAAGCAATGCATACCCATACGGTCGAAGCAACGAAGGCAATCTACGAATCACCTTAATGTAATCCTTTGATGCAACAAAACTGCCCTTCTGATATGATGGTGGATCAGCCACAACTACATCATAAGGGCCCAGTCTTTTTATCTTGCCCCAGCTCTTGAATAGATCGTGAGACAGAAACTTGGCAGTGCCTTTGCCATCGTTACCGGTGAGCTTATTCAAGTCGTGATTTCTTTGACCAGTCTTCAAGGCACCTCGACTCATGTCTACATTGACTACAGTTTCTGCACCACCATTCAGTGCTGCTACAGAAAATGCACAAGTATATGCAAACAGATTCAAGACAGTATTGATTTCAGGCTCAGCACATTTTCTCTGCAGCCATTTTCTTCCCTCGGACATGTCAAGGAACAATCCATGATTCTGTCCTTTTAGCAGATGCACGTAGTATTTGTCTTTACCATTGGATTCTGTCACAATATGAGAATCTGGTATTGTACCTGTCATTAGTCTTGTTGTTGAGTTGCCCTTTTCAGCTCGACATTGATGTACCCATGTGAATGGAGTTTCTTGATTGTTCGTTGTTGCATCTGATTCATCTATATTGTTTGATTCCACACAGCGCGTAGCCATGAGAGATTTCCACACGTTTCCAAGAGCAACACTATATGCATCTAACTCATCATCTTTCAACTCTTCAAATGAAGTCAATAGAAATACTGGCGGATAAAAGTCCAGTGTCAAATGATTTGCACCTTCATACAAGCCTCCTCTACCATGGAATAATCTTTGTGCATCTACGGTACTTGGATACATGGATCCTTCACCAAAAAGTTGATTTGGAAAGTTAGCAATAGCTTGAAGTAGGTCTGGATGTCCAAGTGTTCGATATGGCAGCTTCTTTTGCAAATCTAATTCATAAGAAGATGATAAAGCTGGTATTGCCCCTTGCCCAGCAGATGATCTTCTAATCACTGCATCGGCATGACGCAGCTGAAGACCATCAACATATTGTATTTCCAGCCAAGCCGATGCAACAAGTAAGAGATGATAACAGACAGCCATTTATTCATCGGTCATAGGCAAAGAGGTGTGGTTGGTGGAGGAGCGTTGTACCGTCACCCACCCGCACACATAAACTCAAACCCGCGCCCGCCCGCCCTTGCAAGGCCAGCTCTCGGAGGTAGAGATAGATCGAGCCTTGCCTTTGCTGACACCGGCTGACATCAGTGATGATTCATTCACGAAGGGCCGGTGTTACGCGAACACGGTTTGTCTCTCGCGATGGCACGTGATGACGCGCCGCATCCTAACAACACCTCATCTGTTTTGGACTAAATGATAGAGTGAGTTTGCATAATGAATTTCAAGATTAAGTTAGACCTACCACAGATATTGTGGATACCTTTGATTTCAAGGCATAATTTAGGCACTACATCCACTCCCATCGTTTACGCTGCGCCGGGCGCCTGCTTGCTTCGTTAGTAGTTGTTGTTCGTTCTTGGTTGGGTGTTCTCGTGTTTTCTCTCCATTCCTTCTTGCTTGCCACAAGTCGCCCCAGACGTCAGATCAACGCTCTTTGAAGCGATTCAATCCAAATCCATCGTCATAAAATATCTCAACGACGCGTTCATATCTGCCAACACCGTCATCAAAACCCTGCATCCCCCAACGGCAAGCATTGCACGATTTACACGACGCTACGACTCACCATGGCTGATACGCAACCCGCTCCCATTGTCAACGAAGAGGTTCTCAAGTCGCCTCCTGAAGAAGAACCTCTATCCGGCGCCAGCGATGAAGGAGATGATACCTCCGAACCCAAGGCCAAGCGATCCAAGAAGACGAATGCTCCCGTCAAGACGCGTGAGATGCGCCTCGAGCAGAATCGCAAGGCGGCGAGAGAGAGCCGTAAGAGGAAGAAGGTTTTGGTGGAGGAGTTGCAGCGTTCGGTAATCTTCTTCTCGAGAAGTGAGTGCATATCATGTGTGCACCGTCTTGCTTCACTGCTAGCAGCAGCCCTCACATCTCATCTTTTGAAATCAACTCCTTTTCAGCCAATGGAACCCTCCGCAGCCAGAACGAGGAGATGGAACAACTCCTCCTCCAAGCTCAGGCCCAACTTCAAGCCATGGGAGGACAGCCACCCTCCGCTGCGGGCGGCCCCACACCCAACCTCGCCTCTGTCATATCCTCTCCCTGGGCCATGATGGGACAACAAGGCTTTCCTCCTCAAGTTGGTGTTCCTGCTCCTCAGGCCCAGCGGCAGGAAAAGACCCAGGCTCCCACTCCTCAAGGTGAGGGGCAGCAGCAGCCTCAACAACCCCAACTGGACAACTACATGTTGGCCAACTGGATGAACCTCGCTGCCATGGGAGGCCACGGTATGATGCCCTTCATGGGAGGAGGAATGATGCCCTTCGGTTTTCCCTTTATGGCCATGCCCGGCAGTCAAGGAGGTCAACAGCCAGGAGGTAGCGTGAACAATCCATTGAATTTGGCGAATTCTCCATCTCTGCAGCAGCAGAATGGTCCTTCAAATACTGTTTGAATGTTGAGTTACTGACTACTCAGTCTAATAGTTGCGGGTCTATGTATTGGGGTTTCATTATCGCATAGTTCTGATTGGAGGCAGACTGTTATTTCATAGTAATCATCTTTTGTAAAGTAAGTTATGAATATGTTTGATATGTGGTTACGGAACCAGAATGATACTCTTTTGTGAGCATGCAGTATCCAACACTGCACATGCCGCATCAGAGTATTTGATAGATAATTCAGCCATCTGAACAGAGGTCTAGAGAGGTATCTAGAGAGACGGGCACGATCTTATACATCTATCTCTCCGTAGCAAATGCAAGAGGATTCTGCTTCTTCTGACAGCAAATGCAACCTTCACTATGATACTCCTTGACTGGAGTTGCATCAATCACATCATTATCACTCAAGTTCAAGGTAGCAGCAGTATCAAACGTATACAACCTTCGTCCATTGAACGAGAATATCAGATCCTTTCGTGATACATCCTTCAAATGTTCGGTGGCAAACAATTCAAAAGAATCAAGGAGAGGAGTTTCTTTGCCAGTCAAATAGTCGACATAGGCATCACCGTTAGAGTGAAGAATGGCAAATTTTACCATGTATTTGTGAATAGTACTAACGACGATTTCCGAGTCAGAACTGATGATCGTCATGCCAAGAGAACTTGGAGTATCACCTTCTTGAATGTCTTTTTCTTCGTAGACGAAACGATAGTCGTCTTCGTCATCACCTGGTTCTTTGGATATGGCGTAGGAATAAAAGTGACAAGATATTGGCTGCAATGCATTGACTTCGTAAAGCTTGGAATCGCCGAGTTGATCTCGAAACGAAAGTTTGACATTCGTCCAGAGCTCCCAGTCAAAGTCTTCGCCAAATCGTTGCTGGACTTTCTCTCGAGTGAGATCTTCATCACCTCCTTCATAGGCTGAGTTGGGACGGTGGACTACATGACCACCTGATGAAAAGAAAGTACATAACAGCAGCAGCAGATCAATTATCAATTCAGTAAAGTAGCGATTGCATCACAACAAAAAGCACGTACACAGAGTCTCTGTATCAAAACTATAATCGTCCATATCAACATGCTCCTCCCACATTCTATCCACACTCCAACACGGTTTCAATTTAGGCTCCACACTCCAATCCTCCTCTTCCCTCTTCACTACCAGAAACTGCCGATACGAAGACAAGACTCGCTTGGCCGTATCTTTATCCCAATTGTAGGCATTCATACATTTGTGGATGAGAGTGGAAACTTTATCGACGTGTAGTTTCCACCATTGGGCTTCTTCCCTGTCTTGTTGTTGTTGGATGGATTCGTCTGAGATGCGTCTTGCTGCCTTGGTGAGTTTTGTTGATTCTTCCGTTGTTCGTTTTACATCTGGTGATGATGTGACATTGTCAACTTTGGTTCGTTTGCTCTTTCGTGTGCCGACTGTTGGTGCCTTGGTCCTTTTGGACTTTGCCATTGTAGCTGTATTTGTATCGGAAGTGAGCCGTGAGTGTACTGTGATATTACGTAGACGACAGACGACAGCACGGTAGAAGACGACATCATCGCCGCATCCAAGCAATAATGTAAAGTGAGTAAGCAGTCTAATATGTCAGGACCTCTAGACTACTCTAAATCAATAACGAGTAGTTTGCCAACAGTTGACGCTCGACGCAGAAAACAGTGAACAATGACGACAAATCAACCATTTTGCGCGCAGCTAGCCGTCCACCAACAACGGTGTCTCACCTGCGAGCGTGTTATCGATTATGGCGAAAGATGGAGCTGCCTGTTGGGTTCTTTGGCTGTTGGTGGAAGAAGAGGGTAGGATTTGCCGCGGCCCTGTCTTGGCTCTTCCTCTTCAGTTTGTTGAGCGGAAATGAGTGGGTGTGCCATCATTTTTCACCTGAAAGCCCCCTGTTTTAAATTTTGTAGACTGCGCGCTTCATACAAAAAGTAGGCGTCACATCCGATTTCAGATAGCGATAAGTTCAATCTCGCTCAATCTCTCAAGCAAATTCAAGTCTCAAGAACTGTTAAAAGGCAACAATTAATTTCAATTCTTCTGTTGTCCATCTCGTACAATAAAAACAAGGGTCAATCAAGGTCAATAGTCAATAATTCTGTTGCATCATCTCTTGCTCAAGCTAAAAGAACTGTTCAGGTTCAGCCATTCAGCAAGCACGCAATTCTCCTGCTGTATCATCTCTTGCTACAATAGACCCATCTCATATTCTTCTATACAAATCGATACCTAAATTATTCAATATGTACAATAATCTACTCAACACTAGCAGCAATATCAACCCCATCAACAAACGAGGCAATGCCAACCCTATCCTCCTCACAACTACCCTCCTCCAAAACCTTCTCAGGACAATCCATCCTCTCACCAGGCATCCCATCCTCCATCTTTTCAAAACAAGCCCTAACCTCGGACAAATATCCACTCTTGCATACCAACGCCGTCTTCAATTCGCCTCCGTACCCATCCAACAATTCCTTTTTATCGACATATCCTACTCTGTATCCCTCTTTCACTACCGATGGAGTCTCGAGTAATAGATGTAAAGCAGAGTTAAAGTAATCAAACTGTACTAATCCAGAACAAGTACCGTGTTTACTCCATTCATGCTCCCAAAATTGGGCATGCCCACTCGTATTGGGATCAGCCTTGACATTGGGCCATTTCATCTCCAAATCATTCAATATGGATCGACTGGCATTTCCATCGGGAGATTGGTAGAAGGAACTTTGTAAAGGTTCGGCAGTGCAAGAGGAGGGCCAGGAACCGTCGAGTCTTTGAGGCCAGAGGCCGTGGATGGTGAGTTGAGATTCCCATGTGGGTTGGGGGTGGTGACATCCGGTGTATTTGGAGGAGGATTCGCGGCAGAATTCCGGTTGGTACGTCATGCTGTAGACGTAGAAGTCGAAGGATGGGTTGTTGTCGTAATTGTGGTCGTTGTTATCACTGCTGCTGTGGTGGGAGTGATGATGCCGGAGGTGGGGGGTTTCGACTGCCGCGATGGGATCTGTCAGGGACGTCACAAAGACGAGCTTGAGCGCCAGGGCGATGGAGGGGCTGACTATCATATTTGCAATTGTAGTGAGGGCAAATGAGGGGGGAGCCTTTCCGCCGGCTTGAGCGACCTTATTAGATTCACAGATAGAGAGGAGCTTTATGTCGCCCGGCCGTCATGGTTCGTTAGGTTCGGCACGTTGATTTGGATGATGTGATTTTCCTACGCGAATTTGTCAGTAAAGTGGACTTCAAGTTCTGCTTGAACTTCCGAGTTGAACTCGTGGGCAGAGTTTCGAGTCCTGCCAAGATCCAGTACATTTCGTTGGAGTTCCGGCTCATTATTACCAAGTTTTGGGGACCTGAGCGAACCGCTACCCTCCGCTACCGCTCTCCGTTCAAACTTCATGAGAGAAGGGTTGCAAACCAAGCTAGCAACTCAAAAGAACTTAAGCACCTCAAAGCACCGTCCTCTATAACAGTAGACCAAACAATAACCATGACAAAAGCACCCGAAGACTCAATAGACTACCTAACAGTCTCCGATCCAGTAATACACGCCGACGGCATCAACAAATACACCTCCTACAGGGTCGACTGTCGTCCTCCCTCCACCTACGGCATTCCAGACACCAATGCTACAACTAACGATCCATTTTTGCAAAACAATCAAGAATATTCCTCGGTGCTCCGACGCTACTCTGATTTTTTATGGCTCTATGAGAGATTGCATAAAGAGAGAGCTGGGGCGATTGTGCCGCATTTGCCGGAGAAGCAGGCGGTGGGGAAATTTAGTCCCGAGTTTGTGGAGGAGAGGCGACGGGGTGAGTAGTTTCTGTTTATTGTTTGTATATTGAGTGTTGTAGGGATTGTTTGTGATTTGGTCAGAGCTGTTGATTTTTCCGTGACAGCAGGAGAGAAGTATGCAGAACATTGCAGAAACATGTAGTTTGTGATCTTACTCTGTTGAATTGATCAATGTTGCTGAGAATCGTTATGACTTCAGTTTAAGCTTTTGATGTATTTTCCCTGATGTATTCCGTTTACAACTGTCATATCTAATGCAAATTCATCATCAGAACTAGAGAAAGATGTGCTGTCAACCTTTTTGATGAATGTCAACCTATCTATTTTGCTGTTAATGCTGCTTTTCAACAATGAGTGAATATGTTATCCTTGTTATCTTGTGTGTATTGTAAGAGACAACCATTCTTTTTTACAGCCAAACGTGGCTGGTCAAGTTCAAGTGTCTCAAAAACGTATTCTAACACTTGTCACAAATCTATTCAATCAATCCACAGCACTTGAAAAGTTTCTACGCCGTGTAGTCATCCACCCCGAACTATTCGATGCATCCTGCCTCCAAACATTTCTCAAAGCCGACGACATGACATTTCAACATGCCAAGAATGTCTCCCAACAAATGGATTCGCCAAGCAACAACAACATGGACATGTCTGCCAGCCTCGGTGGAGCAGGCGCCTTCAACTTGGCACCCAAGAACACATCGGGTATTAAAAAGTGGTTCAGCGAAGCCAAAACTACCATTAGTAATGATTTGGTCACTTCCCCCGATGATGATTTGTTTGATGAGATCGAGAGGTATATTGAAGCTTTGGCGATTCAGATGAAGCGCGTTTCGACTCAGGCATCGGGGATGGTTCGCAAGTCGAAAGAATTGGCGCATGGTTACTTTGAATTTGGGTTGGCATTTCATCAGTTGGGTCAGAGTGAGGGAGAGGCTTTGGGTAGAAAATTGGAGCTCATGGGCGGGACTGCCGATACATTGTCTGCCATGGCCTCAAGTCATGCGGATCAGGAATGGAGGAAATTAGATGAGCCTTTCAAAGACTATCTCAAGACAATCCAGGGTGTCAAGGTGGCATTGAGTCGTCGTCATGACAAGCGTGTTTCGTATTCAGCATTACTGCACGAGATTCAAACTCGTGAGGGCAATCTGCACCGACTGAGAATGACACCGGGGTCGGAGGCGAAGGCATACTCTACAGAAATGTCGTTGCAACGCTATCAGGCTGCGGCTGAGGCAGCCCGCGAGGAGTATGCAGAGTGCAGTCAGCGTGTATTGCGTGAGGTGGATCGATTCAAGCGTGAGAAGGCAGAGGAGATGAAGTTGGTGGTGCTGGACTTTATCACGCTGCAGATTAAGGTGAACAGGGAGATGGAACAAATTTGGGGTGAGTTAGTGCCTCAGCTAGAAGAGGGTAGCGTGGGAGAAATTCCAATCCATGTGGGATCACAGTCGCCCCAGCAACCGGTGCAACCACAACCCACAATCGTGAATATGCCACCATCGCAAGCCCCGCCTCCCGTACCACCAATGCCATCGCAACCTACATACTCAAATGTTCCTGCAACAGGATCAGAGTCTTTGATGGAAAGTTCTATCCAATACCGCGACAATAATCTGCCTGGAATGGGTTTGTAAGCAGTTGTGGCGTGGTCAGAGACTAGAATGCTCTAAATGCAACAACTGCTGCTATGTCTGAAACTCAAGCAAAACAATGTTAATAATGTAATGTTTCATCTTTGTAAGTGCACAAACCATCATCCCATGCACATTCCATTCATTTAGAGCCTTCGTTATAAAGAATTCTACCAGCGCCATTGTAATTAGCAAAAACCATATCGATACGACCATCTAAATTCATGTCACCCAATGCGAAACGAGTGTACCCTTCATCCATATCAAACCTATGCGCAGTGAAATTGTGGTCTCCGTTATTCATTACCATATGGTATGCCCCATCTTCTACAATAACCAAGTCCAAATAACCGTTCGAATCCAGATCACCAGCATCTATGTCAAGACCCCATGGTCCAAGTGCTTGGGAGTTCTTGGATATCAAATTGGCATTTCCATCATTGAAGAGGATTAAGTTTTTACCGTTATGTTTCGATATGCCGAACGCAATGTCAATATGACCATCTCTATCAAAGTCAGCTATCTCGATGTCGTACACGCACGAATCAATGGTGAGGTTTTGAACAATGAAATGGTAAGAACCACTATTCAACAGCAGCTGACTTGGTGAGTGACAATTTCCAACAATGACGTCAGGTAATCCATCTTCATTCATGTCTGCTACAGCAATTGACCGAGTATCTTGCATACCACCTTCAAGATTAGTTAGAACATGAATTCCTCCATCATCGTCTTGCATTAGGATGTTTTGTCCTGACACCCCCAATACTACATCAAGATATCCGTTAGTGTCCATATCACCCAATGCAACAGAATTGGTAGATTAGTTACCACTAGAGATTTAATCCGTGTAAAACCCTTCACCATCGTCATTCCATACGATTTGATCAAACTCGTCATTGAAGTTGCCGATTATGATATCAAAATATCCGTCATTGTTTAGATCGCCAACTTCTGTAGATGTGCTATGGAGCTTTCCTCCAGGAAGCTCGGCTAGAGTAAAACCTCCACTTCCGTCATTCAAGAGCAACGAATTCTCGAATCCCATGGAGGCAAA
Source organism: Cyclotella atomus (assembly GCA_036939935.1). NCBI lineage: Eukaryota > Bacillariophyta > Thalassiosirophyceae > Thalassiosirales > Thalassiosiraceae > Cyclotella > Cyclotella atomus. The sequence continues at coordinate 1,641 of JALLPI010000635.1, read as the reverse complement.
GATGGCATTAGGTGCCCCATTTTGATCTACATCAAAGACAGTCACCGCGATAGTTCTATTGGAAATTGGCATGGGTAGATCAAAGATAGAAAAAGTTGGGATGCCACTAAGGCCCTATGCATGTCAAGTATATTAAGCCTGTGCAAGATTTGTCTGAAACTTCTAATTCACCTGCTTACCTCATTTACATTGCACTTCTCTGTTTTGTTGTTATCCGTTTTATTCGTATCCATAATGATGTAATCATTGAAGTCGCATTGAAGTGCATCATACTCACCACACCCCAGAAGAGGCGACTGATGTTCTAGGACATTGTAATTATTTGCTCTACAAACATTAAGATCTTCAAGGCGTGTGGAATTCATAATAGCCCCGGTTTCGACTGGATTGAGGCGAGTGTACTTTCCAATGACAACGTTGAAGTCAACATTAGTAAGGTTCTCGTTCAATGACAATTCTCCCAAGCGACGCATTGCCCGTCTATCGTTGTTGTGATACCACTTCCTGTTCATTTTCCGCGGGGCTCTCAACCCTCTCCTGCCACCGTCGTTGAAAGCATTTGGATTTCCTCTCTTTTGCTCTTTGTTAGGACCAGGCCCTGGCTTTTTAAGTCGCCTCTGAAAAATGATATCTCCAGTTTCGTTGAACGAGTCAAACCAACTCTTCTCGGTTACAAACACAAAATCCACCTTAAATGCTGCTGTCAACGTAGCAAGCTGGGTTTCAGCATCGTACTGTTCACGAAGGTCGCATCCATCGTTAAACACGCACCCATTAAAGTAGGTGTCAGGTTCTCCGACTTTGTCCTATTAAAGACGAAGGTGTTTTAGTTAGTTGAAGTTGTGTACCATATTTCGCTGCATGTTCATGTGGGAGCTTGCCTTTAGCCATTCCAACATTACTTGTTCAAGATCTAATTGGTCATCGCATGTTTGATCTGATACATTAGTAACCATTGACAGATACATAGAACCATAAGTTAACAGCTCATCCGAAGTAATGTAAGGAGGTGTGTACGGAACGAGATAGGATAAAGTTGACACAGAGGATTGTTGGCCGTTCTGGTACAACAAGGCCCCAAGGTTATACTCGTGTCGAAGAACCGTGTCTTCCATGAGGTCATTGCTTGGATCTACTGCACATTGAAAGCAAGTGCGATAGATGTCTTCAGGTTCACTAAGGCGAATGTTCAGAACAGGATCAGATCAAGGCAAGCACATCTTGGCATCCCTGTTCCATTGACACAGCACATCCTTTTTGCAATGCTTCTTGTTGTGCAAGGATTCACATGTCAATTCAACGGGTTCTGGCACAGTAGGTGCTTTCTTTGAGGCCTTTTCGCTCCTATATTCTTTAGAAGACTTGGAGTTACCAGACTTGGAAGACTCTGACTTTGCATTGTATGTCGGATTAGTGTTGAAGTTACCACCTTGGGCTTCTGCGCCGTTAATGTTTGTTTGATTCTGCGCGTAAGGAGAAGGATTCCACTAGTGTAAGTTGGAATGAAGCAAAGATGCAAACAATTGAGTACTTCATGATGACTAGTAAGTGGTGCGCACTCGAGCGGACACACCGTTTTGTTCACGGGTGAAAAGTGCATTTGTTGTGCGTTGGTGGGGTTGATGTAGTGAAAAGTGAAAG
>JALLPI010000634.1:0-16771 GCA_036939935.1 Cyclotella atomus | reverse complement strand
AGTTTGAAACTAAAACTGTACGTAAGGATATTGTATTAGACAATACTCCTTATCTTCTTCCAGCCCCCAGCTAGCGCCCACAATAGAATGGGGAAAAAGGCATGCCTCTCGTTAGATCTCGGGTACGATTCCTGGAACGACGACTACCACGATGGAGACGAAGATATTGATATTGCATATGAAGATCTTCGATTGGGCAATGGCTTTGAAACGGAACTAGGATCAACTCGTCGTGCAAATTCGACACCTGTTAAGTCCATGTTGACGGTTATGAATCAATGCAAGATTGATGCTACAAAAATGTGTGCACAGCAGTCTCCCTCTGCAAAAGACGATAGCGTCACATCACGAAGGACGCTAGCTGTTGTCAAACCAATGTCAAAAGTTCTGCATGTCCATAATCCTCTCCGTCGACCACTCTTCACAGATCACATCACCTCTTCAAATGATCTTCTCATTCATGTCGTATCATACCTGGAATTAATTGATGTATTGAACCTGTCAATGGTTTCCAAGCAGCTTCAAGAAGGACTTGCAAACGATTGTTTATATTGCAATAACACCAGCCCCGGGAAACAAGAAGGCATTCTTCTACCAGCTTTGCAACATGTATCTCATAGATTATTACCTCTTTGTACGGAAAGGGCACGGCCGCGTAACATCTCTCAATCATTTGCATATGAATGTTTGGCCTTTTTTAATGCAGCCAACAAAAATGAATCGAGTAGTTTTGAACCAAAAAAGATTCTGAGCATGAATTTGCCAGAAGAAATCAATGCAATATCATGTAGTCCAGTGAGATGGGAACATCCTTCTACAGTATTTGCCGGAAAAGGTTACACCGCACCGAAAAAGACGTACTCATGGCGAGCTGGAGTTCGTCTATCATACGTGACCAATGAGTCAAACAACTGTGCACTGATGACAGTTTGGGGTGATGATCATCTTGAATCATTCTTACCACAATCTACTTTCGTAGCAAGTCAACACATTTCACAAGAAAGATACCTCCCGCCTAATACAAAGCATGTTATAGAAGCTGCAATCTACGCTCGTTCCAGCCTTTGCGCCATCATGGCGCAACCTCTAGTTGACGAATCGCCAAGCCACTATGTTCTATCTTTGATTGGTCTTCCTACTGCGCCACCTGGCACTGCAAAANGTTGACGAATCGCCAAGCCACTATGTTCTATCTTTGATTGGTCTTCCTACTGCGCCACCTGGCACTGCAAAAGGTAAAAAAGACAGAACAGATGATAAATACAAACTTTTGTGGCAGAGAGATGTATCCTGGGACTTGTTCTCTTCATCAGAGACGCATCCTATTGTTAAATTCAGTTCGCAGGGGAAGTACATCATTTTTGGAAGTACCGAGAGATTTGGAGTTGTTGGCATTGAGAAAGGAAGTTCCATGTTTGATCCCGTGAAAAGAAGCTGTTCAATCAATGCCTACTACTTGCATCACGAGTTTCTATTCATTTTAGACAATGACGGTGCTCGCATGCGAGTTTATGACATTTCAAGTGGTGAGCAAAAAGCAGAAGGCGCCGTGCCATGGTCAATGATTTTATCAAAAGCACACAAACAAGCAACAGGCCTTGTACGGCTACATCATACACAAGAGCAACGACGGCAGCAACTGAGAGACGAGTATCAAATAGCCTTTTGTGGTGGACGGCTATGGATTTCTGGATTCTTTAATTTTGACTTGATCTGCTCAGCGCCTCGACTTCTGCGCAGGTTAAGATCACAAATCGTTTCAACCGGCAAAGTGAAAGAATTGCTATTCACCAGAGTAAAGAATGACTTGCAATTGACCTCGCCAAAGACATTGCATGTATGGAATGATACGCACTTGTACGTGGTTGACTCTACAAAACTTCACTGCTGGAAGGCGCGACAAACAGACAACGGAGATNGATACGCACTTGTACGTGGTTGACTCTACAAAACTTCACTGCTGGAAGGCGCGACAAACAGACAACGGAGATGGAAATTCAGTTGATACTCTCCTGTCTGGTAATGATTACATTGAATCAGTCAGCTGTGACGGTACTAAATTGATAGTGGCGACCAACTGTACCTTTCGCAACACCAACACACGAGAATGGGATGGTTCAGGTACCATTACAGTCATTCCTATCGATTCATACGAGCCATCCAATACTCAGAGCCGCCCGAACTATCAATCGACACCATCTCCGAGAGATAGACGGAGCAACACACCAATCCTTAACTTGATGTATCCGAGATCATATTCTCCAGTGCTACAACTGTATAACAAAAGGTTTTTCCGACACCATACCTTCACAGGTAGAATCAATGCACCAAATGGGCACGGATCCAGTTTGCAGACTCTTCGGCACCCGGTAAGCAGTAGTACCGAAAGCAATTACAGGATTGTTGACATGTGTTCTGTCGATTATAGGTACGTGCTTGTGAGATGTAAGAAGGGCAATGCAAACAAGATAGTCCTTTTTGATTTGTATAGTAAAAGTGACATGGTGCCATGTTTAACGGTTTAAGATCCATAACACATATTAAGATGCACTACGATGCACGGATGTCTTAGACGTCTCTGGTGTACTCATTATTGAATGAAATCCTATCTCTTGATGAAATAATATTGTACATTTCAGGATGATGGCTACCTGTACATTTCAGCCATCATCACATAACCTATAACCAGCAGCGTAAGTTAAGCGTTTCTCTAGTATAGTGTTGGCCAGTTGGCATAGCCAATAATATCATAGTTACCTTCACGTGAGGATCATCGAGTCTCCTTGCTACTCTTTCTCATCAGCAATGGCATTGTCATCAGGTGATGAATTCTTGTGAAGACGTTTATGTTGCCATCGCTGCCACGCTGCTACCCCATAATAAGCTCTAGTAGTTGCTAGTAGTCATAAACAGCACTTACAAGAGAGAGAGGTGAAAGGGTGTGGAAGCACTCTAGATGTGGTGTCATGGCACCAAACATTATGGGATTTGGCTCTGTTTTGGCAGCTCAGTACCAACTCCCATCTTTCCCTTTCAACCAATTGCAGCTCAAAGAGTGACATGTGACATTGACATGCCTTGGCACAGAGGGGGCACCAGGTGCTGTTAGCGCATTGGAACATCACTCATTAGACCACCAGGAGAGATATGAATGGGTGTTGAAGCATTAGGTGTGGTATTATGACACCAAACAGCATTGGATTTGGATTTGGCTCAGTTTTGGTATCAAAGTACCAAATTTTCAATCAACTGCAGCTCAAAAGGTGTCATGCATTGGCACAACACATCTAGATGAGACACCTGGAGCTGTTGGCCCATTAAGTCATCTTTCACAGGTCCCTCATGAGGGTGAAAACATTATTTCATGTGGTGACATGGCAATGGCAACAGCAACATGAGAATTGGCTCAGTTTTGGCACCAAAGTGCCAAACTTTCAATTTTAACCAACTGCAGCTCCAAGTGACATGCCTTGACAAAGAAGGGGCACCAGAATAAGCTGATGACCGGGACATAAAAACATGAAGGCCCAAAATACTTGATGAAAAGCAATCCATCTTATCAGTTTCAGTTTCTTGGCTGAAGATGGAGCTATATTTGTGCTCAATAGCTCTTAACATCATCAAGCTCCTTTTTGGCTAAGACAGAGCCAGAAATTGCACCCCAAATGACATCACAAAGATAAAAGATTGACTTGTTAGAATCAATCACAGTCAAAACTGTTAGTTAAGGTCGATATGATAGTAAGGAAGAGAACTGCGGAATTTAGTCCCTTGGTGTCTTGTGTAGAGAGAAGGAAAGGCAGCACATGAACCACCATGATCTCAGAGGTCAGAGGGGGATTGACCCAAAAATTGCATTTTGCCATAAAATGAGGTTTGAAGTTTTTTGAAGCACAGTTTTGGCACCTAAGGGTTGAAGTTGAAGCAAATACGTTCAATTCAACACAGTTTGCACATACCTTGGATCACCACACTTGGTTCTCAGTTCTCAGTTTTAGGTTGTACAAGAGCCTCTTCTCTACTATACTAGGCAAATACAGAGATATGATGACTGATGACAAAGCAAAATTATTGCCCTACAACTAGATGATATCTATATCTAGACTTAGACACACAACAATACCCAACATGATCCCGGTAACACTGTTGTCCATCACCCCAATCGAATTACTGCTACATAATAGATATCTAGACTTGTCTAGACACACAGCAATGCCTGCTGCACATCAAATAATGCTCACTCCCATTTATGAGCAATATGTATGGTCCCAGTAGCACTTTCAAGTGACATCATGTTACACAGTGACATGGGGTACTCCTACTTCCCGCCACACGCGATCCGAACCCGAACTTTTCATCATGATGGCCGGCTCGCTCTCTCTCCTCCGTCCTTCGTACGATACCCGACAACTACTTTAGAATAGCAGAAGACTAATAATTTATCACTCACAAACATCCAACAGTTGAATGCGCCCAACAGGAGAAAGGCACCATGTCATCAATTCTATCAACAATATCACACCTCCAACCGCACACAAAATCGATCTGCAAAACAACTGCATTGCGATCGTCCTCAATCTTGGCAACTCGATTATCGTCATCTGTGGCTCATGATCCATACGTGAAACCTGTTACTGTATCGCAATGGGAAAAGTTGGCTGAGAAGGAACTGTCAAATTCCAAAAAGAGCGTTGATTCGCTAAGAACTGAGCGCATCACTCCTGTAAGTTATGTGCCGAAAAGAAAGTTGCGTGAACACTGTAACCACATTGGATCATGTAATACATCAATTTTTGCTCTATATTGATAGGAGGGCATCGCCATTCAGCCAGTGTATTACAATCTCGATGATAAAAATCCAGCGATGCCAGTAAGTTCATAATTGCATGTACACACGACATGATGGGTTTGCTAGGCTGAATCTGATTCATATGTCATTTATATTCACCAGGGGGTCAAGCCCTACGATCGTGGCCCATATGCAACAATGTATACAAACCGTCCGTGGACAATCCGACAATATGCAGGTTTCAGTACAGCTGAAGAATCTAATAAGTTCTACCGGGCCAATGTAGCTGCAGGACAACAAGGTCTATCTGTGGCATTTGACCTTCCAACCCACAGAGGATACGATTCAGATCATGAACGAGTAGTGGGTGATGTGGGTATGGCGGGTGTTAGCATTGATTCAGTGGAAGATATGAAGATTTTGTTTGATGGGATTCCACTGGATCAGATTTCCGTCAGCATGACTATGAATGGGGCTGTTTTGCCTACTATGGCAATGTATATCCAGGCTGCTAGGGAGCAGCAGGAGGTTCTTGGTAAAGACTCAAACTTTCGAGAGGGAGCGGGTGATGCCAGTAAGCCAAGTGTGATGACATCTTTGAGAGGTACAATCCAGAATGATATTTTGAAAGAGTTTATGGTTAGAAACACCTACATTTATCCTCCCAAGGAGAGCATGGATCGAGTTGTGGCCGATATTATTGGATTTTGTGCATCCAACATGCCAAAGTTTAATACTGTTAGCATATCTGGGTATCATATGCAAGAGGCGGGTGCAGGTGAGTTATCTTCTCATACAGCTTGACTTGAACATGTCTTGTACACAATTAACTGATGTTCCATTATTGCATAGATGCTGCTCTGGAACTAGGTTTTACAATTGCCGATGGCTTGGAATACATTCGAACTGCGGTAAAAACAGCTGGATTGAATGTAGATGACGTAGCACCTCGCTACAGTTTTTTCTTTGGTATAGGCATGAACTTCTATCTTGAGATTGCCAAGCTACGAGCTGCACGTCGTCTTTGGTCTACACTGGTAGAAAAACATTTCCAACCCAAAGATTCTCGATCATTGCTGCTAAGAACACATTGCCAAACGTCTGGATACTCATTGACGGAGCAGCAGCCTATTAACAATGTCATTCGAACTACTATTGAAGCACTTGCTGCAGTGCAAGGAGGCACTCAGAGCCTACACACAAACTCATACGATGAAGCAATCGGATTGCCTACCGTTCAAACTGCTCGTGTTGCTCGGAATACTCAATTGATTCTCCAAGAAGAAGCTGGTGTATGTGACGTTGCTGATCCATGGGGCGGATCTTACATGATGGAAAGCCTGACAGATGAGCTCGCAGACAAAGCAATGGATATCATCAATGAAGTTGAAGCCGCAGGCGGTATGACAGCGTATATCAACAGCGGAATGGCCAAGCTGCGCATCGAAGAAAGTGCCACAAAGAAGCAGGGGCGCATTGACTCTGGACAAGATGTCATTGTTGGAGTCAACAAGTATCGCTTGGACGCAAACGACGAAGAAAATGAAAGACAAGATGTGCTTCAAATTGACAACTCTGCAGTGAGACAAAAGCAGATTGATCGACTCATCACGCTGAAAGCTAGTAGAAATGCAGATGACGTAGATGCTGCTTTGGCTGCTATCGAGGCAAGCGCCAGATTGGATTGTAGCAGCAGCAAGGGAAATGATCCAAACAATCTTATGGCTCTCTGTATTGAGGCAGCACGAGTTAGGTGAGCATTGCACCATTTATCCACAACAAAGTTGTTCTATCTATAATAATTATTGACATTATATTGGCAATCATAGATGCACTCTTGGTGAGATCTCTCAAGCATTGGAAAATGCATGGGGCCGTCATGTACCATCAGCCACGATTGTCCAGGGCGCCTATGGCGCGTCCTTCAGTGCCAAACAGGAGAGTGAAACCGAATATGACCATGTGCTGAGCGAAGTCAAGGCTTTTGAAGAAAGAGAAGGGCGCAGGCCTCGCATTTTGGTCGCAAAGATGGGACAAGATGGTCATGATCGTGGTGCAAAAGTTATCGCTAGTGGATTTTCAGGTGAGTTACGGCATTGTACACGAGTGCTGTGACTGCTTGCCCGCATTTGACCCTAACAGTAACATTCCTCACATAATATTAGACCTGGGGTTTGATGTAGACATTGGTCCTCTATTCCAAACACCTGAAGAAGTTGCGTTGCAAGCACTAGACTCAGACGTGCATGTCATAGGAATCTCCTCCCAAGCCGCAGGTCACAAAACCTTATTGCCTGCATTGAAAGCCGAGTTGGATAAAAGAGGCGCAGACAATATTGTAATTGTTGCTGGTGGCGTTATCCCTCAGCAAGATTATGATTTTTTGCTGAAAGAGTCAAAATCGTGTAGTGCGGTGTTCGGTCCTGGAACGAGGATTACAGACGCTGCAATGGAGACACTTCGCCTGATTGAGGAAAAGAATTGATGATATAGTAGATATGTATGGGTAGACAAATGAAGTGCAAGCTGTATTCAGAGGCAATAGAATGTATGCAATAATCTGTATGGTAAAAATATATTGTTCTCCTCTACTTTTGTCGACACTAATGACACGACTTCCACAGTCAAACGATCGGTGCAAACTGTAGCTAAGGATCATTATAGAATCTCATTTCAATGCATCATGCACTTGATTTCCCTTTAGGTCTAAGGCGACTCCAAGGTGGTAGCCTGAGTAAATGATCCAGCTCCAAACTGGCTCTCTACTCGGCCTTCTTCCCCAGGTGACTCCTGATCAAGAACTCGATTCAACAACTTCTCAAACACTTGACTGGCAATCTGCGCACTCTCTTCAATATTCGCCTGCATCTTGGATCGAACCTCGTCATTCTCAACATACTCCTGTTTGAGCATACATTCGTATTCATTGAGCTTGGCAGAACGTTCGTTGTACATATCCACCATTGTCTGAGTAAGATCTTGAAGGCAATCCTCGGTAGACTGCTGAAAATCGCGAATGGCAGTCTCAAACCTGGCAGTGGCCATCTCCCTCCTATTACGAGCTTCTAGATAAATCGGCACCTCGGTCTTGGCAGGTTCATGCTTGGTAATGGCCTCCCAATCGGGTTCCTCCTCTCCCCTGCCCGCCTCGTTGTCGCCCCTCTTCTCATTCTCTCCCTCCTCGCCGCCATTCCCGACCATCCCCGCAGCACCAACCACACCACCACCCAATGCATCAGCAGGCTGAGCAATCCTCATCAACAAATTCGCAAACAATCCCTGAGCAGCCCGCGCACTCTCCTCCAACTTCATCTGCATCTCACCCCTCCTCCTCTCATTCTCTTCATACTCAACATTCAACCCACGTTCGTACTCATCCAACAAATCAGATTTAGTATTGAATAATTCTACTACGGAATGGACCAAATCGTCCATGGAGGCAGAGACGGAGTCGTGTAGTTGATCGATGGAGGAGGTGAAGCGATGATCGGCCGTGGAGCGGCATTCGCGGGCAGAGAGGAAGGATTGGATTTGATCGCGGGTGTTGATGTAGGAGGTTAGTTTGTCCCATTTTGGTTCTTCTTCTTCGTTATTGTCGAGGGTGATGTCACAGTTTGGTTCTTCTTCTGGGGCAGCATTGTCGTCCATGGCTTCTTCTTCGGGTTGTAGTAGGTCCGCGCAGTCTTCGCGATAAGAATAATGATCGTTGGAGGCCAAGGATGCTTCTCGATCGGATTGTCCCGAGATGCTGATTTCGCTGGGGAACGAGGAGCGGGGCTTCTTGTCGACCGGTCGAGAGAGGTTGCCGGTCGTTCCTGTGCTGTAGTCGGCCATTGTCCAAGCTTTTCCTTGGCTTTTTCGAAGCTGAGACTTGGCGAATTTTTAAACTTGACAGGTAAATCATTTTTTAAATCAGTCAATTAACTGAGAAAGATATGATTACCTTTGTTACTCTTTTTCATAGATATTTCCGCTCTCGCCCTCGCCCTCGCCCTCGCCCTCGCCCTCTCCACCCTCTCTCTCCTTACAACCATACATCAAGCTAAAATGAGGACCTCAACTCTAATCGCTTCCCTACTTTGCCTCGTCAAAAGCACCTGTGCTTTCAGCTCGTCCGAAACAAGCATTCGGCACCTTACCGTCGCCAATCCATCACATCCGACCTGGACAATAAACATTCGCTCTACAAATCCTATCAACAACCATCAAACAACTGCATTACACTCACAACTTCCACCAATAATAGAAAGACCAGATTCATCAATCCTAATCGCATCCAAAGACCCAAACACACAAAAAGTCGCTGTACTGGCCATCTCAGCCTTTATCCTATTCGGCACATCCATCTTTGTGAACATACTCAACGGATTCGATGATATACTCCCCGATGGGTGGTTCGATGCTTGGAAAGACTACACATGGCCACTTGGGCTAGGACTCATCTTTTCAGCTGCGGGTGTTAGTCACTTTACTGTCAAGGATGCATTTATTAATATAGTGCCTCCGAGAGGTACGTGGGGTGGGCTTTGGAATGTGCCGGCTCCTGGAGCGGAGGAGTTGGGTTTGTCTTATGCTGAATATCATACATTTTGGACTGGGATAGCTGAGTTAGGTGGTGGAATTCTATTGATTTTATCTGGCTATAGTTTTATTGATTTTCCTCTTGAGGTGGTTGCGAGATTGTTGGGACTGTTGGTAGTGGCAGTGACACCGGCGAATATTTACATGTTTACGCATGATGCGGAGATGGGTGAGGGCATTCCTCCTATTCCTTATCCGTATGGACATTTGGGTAGAGCTATTGCTCAAATGGTGCTGCTTTCACTGTTTTGGGAGCTCTCGTTTAGGTGATTGGTTAGCTACAATACTATTAGGAGAAGTGAAAATACTTCCATACATCTATTTGGCTGAACGCAAAGACAGGAGTTCCATTAACTTTCCTGCATCTACTATTTAATATTTTACAATTTGATCTCTCTCTAGTATTTCTTTTCTCTTCTACTTGCTTTAAGCTTTAACAATCGCTTTGACTTTGCTACCCACACCAGCAGTAAGATAATGGAGAATATGACGCCAACTATCTTCCAGCTCCGCGGTGCACCTCGAGATTGCTGGGCATCGTCTTCCATTTTTAGTATTCTATCAGTAGATTGTATCTTGATATGAGTTGGATTGCCAACCCTGCAAAATTGTATCAAAATAAAAGTGAGACAAGGAGACGCTGAGGAATTGATCATATATTGAACTCACCAGTAAACACTATGTAACTCTTCAAAAACCTCATCTTGATCCCAACTATGATCCTCTCTCCAACAATTCGGACATTGATACAAAGAAGGCCACCTTGCTTGCTGCTGCTCCCAATCACTCGGTCCCTCCTGATTATCACGTTGTAACCGCTCACCCATTAAGCGCACATTGACATCATTGTGAATTTCCCACAACCAGAGAGGAAACTCTTTCCAATCATGTTCAGATGTAGATGCCTGGTTGGAAAGTCGATGACATCCATCGAATGCACAACTGTCATACATGTACAGAAAGTTCATTCGGCAAACATCGCATTGAAAAAAGTTCTCGATATAATTCCTCAGAGTTTCAGCAACATATCGTGTTGGAATTGGTGACTTGGAGTGTTTGTTGTGTTCCACGAGTCCGACTGACATTACATGAAATAGTTGCCACAAACCGCATGTATAACCATTATCATTGTCTTCATATGTACAGGTTTTCCATATCTGCTCTTTCATTGGAGGAAACTTTTCTCGAATCAATTCATTCATAATCTCCAAACCAAGGGTTGCTCGAGTGAAGTTATCAATTAGATGCTTGATCAGGTCAAGTGTTCTATTCATCTGCGGAGGCAACACGTCTACTAGTAATTCTAACCAATCTAGGAACGCATCCTGCTGTTTTCGAGGCATGTGTCCATTGGACATGTAAATGTTGTATTTTAGAGAGAATTCAAAGGAGGTTGCTGCATCGTGCCAGGCATCAGATACTTCGTGTGTGTGAAATGGTACTACTCGGGCAATTTTGGCAGGTTTTGATTCTACTGGCTTTGGCTTTTCTTTGTGCGCTTCTTCATTTCGTAAAGATTTGTTAGTTGCTCCCTTTGGTTTCAGTGTAACATGACGCTTCACATGAGGCTTGACACGTATAGACTTTACTTTGCCAGTGGACGTCTGCTTCCCCTCGCTATCAAACCCAAGTTTTTCCAGTATCGAATCTGCATTAGCACGATCAAACTCCTCCTCTACTGCCATGTAACTGCCTTCTTTGTAAAGCATTACTGTTGGGTATCCATCAACATTTTGCGTTTTGCATAGTTTGTGGTGTGCTACGCAGCTTACTGCATGAAAGGCTATTTTGGGTTGTTTGGCGTGGATTTCTTTTGCCATTTCGATGAGGCGTGGCTTGAAATGTTTGCAATGTGGACACCTATATCAACGGCAAAGTTAATGTGATCCCATCAGGGAAACCATGTGTGTATAATATTATGCTGTAGCTGCAGCTGCTTACCAAGGTGCATAAAACTCAACAACTCTCGGTGGAGGATCGTAATCCGGCATATTGTCAGGCTTGTACAAAAAATCAGGGTGCATATAGGCATAATCACCGCCCTCTTCGGCCAGCGTCTCATTGTCTGGGGGCAAGTAATCTACTATTGGAAACGATTCGGATCCATCCCCGTCCACGTTGTAGAGATACCGTGCTCCTTCGGAGAAGGCTGATCTTGTGAGGAGAATGAGTGTTGTTGAGACTATGGAGATGAAGCTGAGCCACATGATGAGAAGATATTTGATTGGAAATTGGTGATTGTTATCTTCAGTTCTTTCACTCTCTTGTGGCTGAGGCATAGATGGGCAGGGTAGGCGTAGCCGAAGGCTCTCGAGGGCTGAGAAGAATATAAAAAATAGAAGCTATCATAAGAGGTAAAAACAGTCGACTGCTAGATAAATATCGAAAGTTTAAAAAGGTAACCTTTGACGTCCGAAAAAGATTGCCAGCCCAACGCCAACGCCTCGCCTACCTCCGCTCCCTATCGAATCCCCGATCTTCATGCAGGAATATACCTAGTTCTACACTTGTTGTTGAATGCAAATGATGCAAGAGACCAACGACACTAACACTCTTCATGAAGCACGCAAACTATCTAGAAGACAAAAGACCAAAACGACGACGCGATAGTCTTGAAGCTTTCTTCTTCGTATCGTCAGGAGTGTACCTGATAACTCTCGGTCTACCTATCTTTTTACATCCATCTAATATCACAATTTGTGATTATGCATCCAATGCCCTGTTGACCAGGCATAAACACAAATCGTCACGAAAGAGGCACGTGAGCAGTAGCACAGATAATTACCTGCGGCCGAGCAAACAGTTTGACGCGTCAATACGGAGAGTTGTGTTTCTAGATGGCAACTCGGCTCAGAATGAATTGCATGGATCACGGCTAGAAAGTCTCGATGAAGATTATGCACCAAAGTTTCAAGATGTAGAACTTGCACCGCGGAAAGAAAGCACTGTTGATGAGTGCGTACCAATGGCAAAATGGCAAACCATGTCATTCCCAACATGCAACTTGTTTCATGAAACGAATATATTCTCATATAGTCAAGTACTGTCTCATTTTGGAGGCCATCTAAGAAGAGACAACATACATTTCAATTTATTCACACGGCAAAATGCAAAGAGTGGGCCAGAGCATGCTTTATTAGATGTACACACATCAAAATTGTTGGGGAATGGATGGTTCAGGAATGCATGGAAGGTTACTAACATTGATCAAAGCTTTAGCGTTGCTATGAAAACTCTAAGGTGAGCCTCTAGGCACCTAATTGTGCCAGGTTTTATTCACTTTGCATTATTCTTACAATCGCCCTAATCTCTGCAAGATTGGATAGGGAATACTTGCCAGAGTACTATGAACTGCACAGAAGAGATGCCGTGGCAATGGAACGCCTCACTAATTCTCCTTACGTAATGAACATTTATGGTCACTGTGGCAATTCTGCAATAACCGAGTTGGCTTTTGGTGAAAAGGGCATTGATAATTTGCATCGTATGGCTGTGGGACTTAGAGATAACTTCACTCCATACGTACTGCAGACAAAGTTACAAATTGCTGCAATGGTGGCGATGGGTCTTTCACATGTTCACAATGTACCCGGGGACGCCAGTAACAGTGCTCTGGCAACAATATCTCATTATGACTTTAATCCACGGAACGTCATTATCTCTTCAGATGGAACACCAAAGATCAATGATTTCAACTGTGCAGAATTTTTATCATGGAGTACAAAGGATCATGAACCCTGCGGCTTTAAGGCCAGATTCTTTGAGCCTTGGTGGAGATCGCCTGAAGAAATGACACAATACAATATGACCAATCAAAGAGGGCCCGGTACTATCAATGAGAAAGTCGATATCTATTCTTTGGGCAATACACTGTATGTTCTTCTGACTGGGCTTGAACCTCGAGGAAAAGAGCACAAGCAGCTTCGGTTTGGCAACGTCAGCATTGCACTTGCAAACGGAGAAATGCCTGAATTCTCGAAACTCTATGCTGATAGTACCGATTCAGCAATAGTTGCGATGCGGCAAGCTATAATGAAGTGCTGGGAGCCCAATCCAGACTATCGTGTTGATGCAGTGCACATTGCACAGTTTCTTTATAATGCTGTGGCGGATCTGAAACGCCAGCAGAAACCTCATTAAGATTATTTTATGAAGAGTTCATTTACCTCTATAGAGCCGTACTGACTGCCTAACGCCTCGTTTCCTGACAGGTAGATAGTAAATATCCATCATATCAATTGACTTAAACATGATCAAATATGTCTTTGTCTACGGGTCGTTACGCCCAGACGACGATTCAGCTCAACCTTGGACAAGAGATGCCGTTGCTGGCATGATAGCGGAGAAGGCTCGGCTTCCTCGGGCCAAGCTTTATCACGACAGATACGCATGTGTTGTTTTAGAATCGTTAGAGGATCGAAGTAAAACCAAAACCTCTTTATCAGACTCTTACGTACATGGCTATGTTTTATCAACATCAGATAAGGAAATGTTCAAACAAAAGCTATCATTGTTTGATCGCATTGAGGGTTACAATGGTCCAGGTTCCTTGAACTTGTACGATCGAACAGTAGTTGATGTTGAGTTAGAATCAAGGACTGTCATGGCATACGTGTATCATGGTTCACACCGTTGCAGTAAAAGAAATTTGATACCATCAGGCGATTGGCTTCAACGAACGTGATTTACATTAGACGACGTGTTCTCTACCTAGTAATAAAATTCCGACAAAGACTAAACATACAGAGACGAGGAATCCAATGATGTGAAGTGTACCTGCAACTTCTTTGTAATAAAAAATGCCCCACAATCCCGATACGATCATTGATGATTGATTCAAGCTGTATCCCATGAAATTACCCAATCTTTGTATACTGACGATTCCCATCAGATTGCCTAAGGAATAAAGCAAGCCAGAAAGTAGACCTGGTCTCCACATAACTTTCCAGTGAAACGACGGGAGGGACGTATAGCCTTTGCATAATGATTCTACAATGATGCTTCTTCGCTGTATTACTTTGTCTTGTCGCAATTCTGTGAAGAAAAATACGGATGAATACAACAGCCAGCGTAGAAACCACAGTAACATAACTACCAAAACTGCAGCTATACCAAAACTCATTGAGAATCCTATACCACGAGTGGCATTTGCAGGCGCATAGTGTAGAGGCACCATTATTGTCGCTGCTAAAACTCCATTGAGAACTGCCATCAAAAGGCCAATATTATATTGTTGTATATCAATAGCGTGCTGTTCTGATTTGCTCTTAGTACAAATGAAGGAAGGAGGATCAATATGAATTGTTTTATGAGAGTGAGGAGGCGCACCACAATGTGGGTATGTCTCGAGATCCAAAGATATCTCTTCATCTTCCGCCTCTACCAATTGATCGTGCATTTCCACCAGCGGCGTTGTCTCTATCACGACTGTATTTTCCATCTTTGCTTCTTTTTGATCTATACCCATATGGCATTTCCCCCGCTTGCTTTCTGCTTCAAATGATGAGAAGTATGCAATGCCACACAATCCTATACAAAGTACAACTAGTGCATTTATGGCTCCCCATAAGCCACTGCGCTGCTTCTCATGAAATATCAGTACGCCCCATACAAATGATAGTATTACAATGACACATGACCATATCCCAACTGATATTGCAAGTCCTGTTCTGCGAATGGCGTATACACCTGCCGTGCCGCCAGGCACCCATAAAGATGCAGAGACAAAAGCCCAGGGCGTGAAATCAGAAAATGACCATGCTTGCAACGTATTTTCACCAGAGCTGCTTGTTGTGCTTGCCATTATATTGTTGATCAAAATCAGTATTGCGGACGTTGAAAAGACAGTAAATGCCTTGTAGGATTGAAATACTAATGGATCTACATCAACTTTCGTCGCCGATTCTCCTTTCATCGGCACGCCATAGGAACCAAAGAATAATGCAGCCAGGATAGCCGCAGCTAATCCAGTTGTTATCTCGTTTGAGTACATTTGAGCTTAGGCGTTGGTAAGTGGGCATATTACTTGCTCTCTTATGCGTTTACGCCCGTGTTCTGAGAGCGTTGTGTATTCTTCTTTGAGTCTTCAGTCTTCAGTCTTCAGTGTGGTGTTGCGGGACTGGACATAAAGTTCAGAAAGCTTCCACAAGCAAAGACAGGTAATTATTAGTAAGTAAACAGTTCTTACCTATCTTTTCGTGGTCTTTCGATTCACTTTTTGGGAACCGCTCTCTATCTTGCTGCAACCTGCCACACACCTCACAACACACAACCCCACAACCCTTCACCTCACAACAGCTTCTCTCTCCTCTGTTAACGAACTCGCACGCAGCCAGCAGCATCTATTTTACTATTTGAGCACCCATAGAGCCGCTATCAAATTATTTCCGACAGAAAACTTGCACAGAACCACAGAACATATGAATCAACGAAAATGGCAAAAGGAACCACTGACGACATGAACACGGCGGCCGAGACTACTCTCAGAAATCCCCGCGAGAACTATCCACGGTTTTCAATGGTTCGAAATAATTAAATACCTGGATGCGAACGACCTCAAGTCCCTCCTCCGTCTTGCCTCTAGCAAAGCACTGCTATTTTGCAACCCGATATTCACTTCCCATCTGCCGCTGAGAATGGACCTAGTACCCTTCTTTGGAATGGACAAGAAGTGCACTGTAAATCAAATGAGGCTGTGGCTCTGTAAGCGCAAACACCTGTTGATTCGAGGTCGCACTAAAAATATCCAGTATCCACGGGTTGCCTCACTTGTCAAGGCTGGATTCATGAACTCAACCACAGACATAGAGATTGCCAATTGCAGTATGTACAAACGCACGATTGGGTATTTGGCCAAGCTTCCTAATCTCAACCGTATCAAGCTTGCTGATCAATATCCCCTTTTGGATAGGATTGAACAAAAGGGTAAAGTGAAAGTGTACGCTATGTTTGTGAAAGAGACGAGTGAGATTGTCGATTCAGTTGCTGACATGACTGGATTAGAGTCACTTGATATTGAGTTTGATAGCATAGTCAACTCTCCATACTGCAGAATATGAAGTGCCTAGCAGTCTATGCTTAAGAGAATTTGATGTCAGCCAGGGTATCGAACATGTCCGTTCTTGAGAACCTACACTTGTGCCATGGTAACACGTATCATTCATCCGATGGTCTCGTTCCACCTGATGCATTCCATTCACTGACTTTAAGCCTCAAGAAGTTAAAGTCAGTTCATATTGAGTCAATGGACAATATGCCTCACAAGTCAGATCAAGCCACTTACCGAATCAAAATCTGTTACGAAACTAACCTTCAAGCATTGTCAAGAGATTAAGGCTGAGGTACTCTCAAGTATTGGGGCCATGACACAGCTGAGGGAATTGCACTTCATCTATAATATTG
>JALLPI010000633.1:0-16746 GCA_036939935.1 Cyclotella atomus | reverse complement strand
AAGAACTTCGTCAGTGAATGTATGATCGGCAGCTTTGGTTGTTTGCAGCGGCAGCAGCCCTTGCACGGTGGAGGTTGCGTTTGCGTTGGTGTGGCGTGTTTGGGGCGCATATTCTTTCGGGGCTTTCTAAGCGCCCCAAATTTTGAGGTTTGTATCGTATTGGTAGTAGATAAGTGATTTATGAACCCAGCGAGTAACGCCAAGGGTTTTGTGTTGGTCAGGTTTTGTCGCTCGTCTGCATAGCACAGGCTGCATAAAGGTCAAAGCAACGGCCAAAAACTCAAGCAGCGCCTCCAAGATAAGTTCAAATCTGTTCAAATGGTGGCCATCGAGCCCCTGTTAATCGAACCAGATTCAGATATAGTCGAACGCGCTGGCGATATCAATGAGCTGAACGGAGAGTGCTCTGAAAACGGGCCAAGACAACATCAGCTACACCCATCAAACGCACCTCCCAATCGGCAACGACGCAACAGACATGCCACCAGAAACTACATCTTGTTCAATGTAATTGCATTTGTACTGACACTGTCGTGTCCGAGCACATATCTATGGGCCGATTCCATGTATGATTGCAATCTACTTATACCTTCATCCAATGCCACGTCTACTGATAATGGTGCACCGAACAACATTCGCTGCGAATCTTTTGCAACCGAAAGCTCCGTTTTATCAGATCAATTTGTCATAGGACTAGCCATGCTGTATGGGAAAATTAACATCTATGAATTGGTCAAGTTCATGATGCATATTATCGCAGTGATTGTATCATTCCTTTCAGTGCATCACAGCAATCCTGGGATTTTGACTGAAGAAGCTATGACAAGACTCAATGGAGTAGACAATTTTGATGTATTCGTCGATCAAAAGGTTATCAATAGCAATATTAGACCAGGTGGTGAAAATACTGGTATGAATTCGGAATTAGATGACATGGAGAGACAAAGCTTTCTTGAACCAGCTCCACCACCTCTACCTACCAATGCCCCACAATCAAAACCAGAACCGAGAGATGGTCAAACAACACTATGTCGAAGCACACGACGTAAATACTGTACAAAGTGCAATATACACCCACCATTACGTTCACATCATTGCAAAATATGCAATGCATGTGTGGCAACATTCGATCATCATTGTCTATTCTTGGATACGTGCATTGGAGAACGGAACCATTTCAGATTCTGGGTGTTTCTACTTCTAAATGTCATAGGGCTGCATAATGCTCGTGGTATTGTGGGCAGTGGGCATGTTCCGAAATCTCTACAAAATCCACAGCTGAGATCTTGGGGAGTTTTGATACTCATTGCTGCAAGATTTTACTTTTATCCAATCTTATTCGTTGGAACTGTACTGTTTACAATACACACGCTTCTGATGGTGACTAACAGCACGTCATTTGAGTTTGGAAAAGCATCTGGTCATATTGATTATCTGAGGGGTACACGTATGATGGACTTTCCTTTTGCACAAGGGTTGTGTGGCAATTTACGTTTATTCTATGGAAGAGATGACGTTTCTAACCGATTTTGCAGATGCCGCAATCAAATGCAATCAAGAGCTGGCGCAACATTTGAAGAGCAATCATTGGATGGGGAGTGGACACCCATTCTATGGAGGATGCCAAACTTCATTGAAAGAGATTCAGAGGAGTGGTGGAATCATCCTTGGCAGAACAAGTATTGGGCATGTTGCTGATTACCATTTCTTTCTCTTCTTTTGAGATGAAATTAGGCAGAGTTAGCTCCACGCGTCGTCTCCGGTGGAAAGTCTTATGCTGGCAGAGTTGTTAGGAGCCCACACGTTCCAAGGGGTAGAGTCTTTAACTTCATCGTACTTGAACTTACGCATGGCAATTTTCATGAAATTTTCATTTTGCTTGGATGGTTGTTCAAGTGTCCAGTCAGGCCATGAGTTATTTAGTCCATTAACGTCGACATCATGTATTCCAACACACTCAGCGTGCTGGCCAATCTATCAGTGGACAATCCACGATGCAGCTACCCATCTTGTACTCAAAGTGAGCAGACAAAGACGAAGGCATGTGCTGCGTGTGGAATCGTGTCTTACTGCTGCAAAGATCATCATTGTTTGGATTGGCGACGCCATAAACAGCTGTGCCTTGACTGCCGTCCCTTCGTTAACTGTCCTATACCGATGTCCAATGAGCAAAAGGCAGCTTTGGATACTTACTCAATGATCAATTCGCCTCGTGTTGATGAAGAGTATCGTAGGAAGTATGGCGACGATAACCTTTTTGTTGGTTTATGGTTGAGTATGGGCATAGACTCGGTGAAAGACATGCTGCGAACGAACATTACGGCTCTAAACAAGAGCGACGATGACAATGTTGACAATCTTCTGAAGAGGTGGCATGAAGTGAGTCCAGAACTCAACAACTTTCGGAGGCGAGATCAACCTGGGGATATCTTCGTAAACAAGACTTACCATCCAACTCCACCAACACCTCAGAGTTCCGCAACACGCCGTTGATTGAACCTATGAAGCTACATCGAGGGACCTCAATTATGGACGTTGGATTTGTTGACTTTGGAATGCCGTTTGATTCTATCGCAACGCTGGAAACTGACGCAAGCGAGCCGCTTACTATACTTGGTATCGAGGCATCTCCTTTCAATGTGGCTAAAAGCCTTGTTATGTTGGAGATGATCAAGGATAGAGCTGTTAGTGCTCGGTCTGTGGTTGAAGTCTGGCTCAGTTCACTTTGGTCTGAAGAAACCTTCCTTGCGTTCAAGAAGGCCGTGAGTAAACTTCGTGGCAAGACTGGCGATAGTACTCATCAAGTCAGATCGATACTCAAATTCTGGGATAAAGCTGGTAGAATGAATAAAGGAGCAGCACTTCAGTTCAAGATGAAAGGTTTGATGAAAAGCCCCGACTCCACTGCAATGATGAACTGCTGCTCCCTTGAGAACGAAGACGACAGAGTTGCTCAACATCAGATACTTCATCACAAAGGCACTCTACGAAGACGAATCTACGCTTGTTGGTTCTGTAGTGATGTGTAATGAGAAAGAACCGATTGAAGTGAGGCAAATCTTCGAGAGCTGCGTGGAAGCTGCTCCATATTCCATACACACACCACTGTCATCGAGATTCGCACCTGGCACATCATTCATGGGGCGAATGAAGACATATTTTGAGTCTTCGATGAACACTTTCATGGCTCATGTCAGAAATGGATAGCACGCTACTCTATCTCCCGATAACCACGAACTGATTCAAGAGATTAAACAGATGAAGCCTTACCTCGTAGATTGGAGCAATGTTATTGATTACATCCAACCCACGGAGTTCCATAACATGGTAAAAGTCATATCCGGCCCTGACACTGTTCACGTTGCCCATGCTTGTAACTGGACGTCAAGGGTTATGGGCACTGATGTATATGACATCAACCCAATGATGCGCCTTTTCTTCTACAGTGGTGGCTTGCTGTCATCAGATACATTCACAATAACAAGTGAAGGTATAATCTCCCAGGCACCCTCGCATTTCCGTAATACTTGCTCCATCCTGCTCGCTCGCAAATACGTGAAGCATCTATTCCGATACTTCTATAAAAATGAGGATGTTAACTGTGGATGTGCTAACGGAGTCACTCCACTTACAATGCCATATCTATTCCTCAGATCAAATGTTACTGCCCATTTCTTGTTTGCATACAAGAGCACAGGTGCTGACTTTGGCTCGGACACTTATGATTACATGAATGATGATGAGTATTTCTTCTTCAGATCAGTAACGATAGATAAAAGGATTTAAATGGATTATCATTTATTGAGACTAATCAAGAATGACTAACTGCTCTTAACAGATAATTCCGTCACCACATGATTCATATGGGTTCACACCAGAGTAGACTTTCTGATAAAATTCAATAGTACCCAAAATAGTTCTGTGGTTTACCAGTTCCTGAGCACACATGCCTGCAACTCCAAGCATAGCAAGACGTCCGTTCTGGAGCTCCTTAGTCTGAATTTTGGCAAACTCTACAGGATCAGAAGGCTTCAATCCAAGTGGATCAAAGCCCAAGTCCCCAGGGTAATAGTTCTCACGCAGTTTCCAAAGAGTGCTAGTCCAGCTGCCGAAATCAGGTTCAACCCATCCAATACGAGCTCTCTTCAGTTCAGCTGATCCAATAGCAGCACCCAACATCAGAAGTGCAGGAAGAGGCATCTGCTGCAATTGATCATTTGCAGGACCAGTGATATGGAAGGGTCCCGAAACAGCTTCTCCCATGAAATATCCCACGGAGGCAATCATGGCAACACGTCCGTGCATCACTTCAGCTTCGCGATTGCGCTTCACCTCATTGAGAGAAATACCACGCTGGGCGAATCCCAAAGGATCAAAGAATGATGTTGGCGGAAGAGATCCAGGAAGACCATAACAAGGGGCATTTTCGTCGGCTACCCATCCGTTGATTGAGAATGCAGCTGGTGTTTCTACTACAACTTGTTCTGGTGTAGATTGCAATTTAGATGTCACTGCCATTTGTGATGATGGAGCAAAGGCAGATGCTGCTGCGAGCGAAGCGGTTAGAACGGCGAGCTTCATCATGTTTATATCGGTAAGCAATTATTAGTGACGGTTTAACGTTTTTATGAGACCTCTCAGAGCACCAATTTCAGTTTCACGCCAGCATCGATGCATGCTGATTCAATTGAAATTCGAACCACATCATCTACACCAAACCAGCCAACGCAACTGAAATAATGATGATTCAATTCGAGAGCCACATCACCATCATCACACATCATCACTCCAACAAAATCGAATGAGTCAGATACTGAATTCCTACGTGTGAAATCATAAATTAGAGGTACTGAAAATCAATTATTTGGATGTCTCTGGTGATATCTAATTAATTACAAGCAACTAATCGGAAAAATATCCTAGATTCGTAGTAAAATAACGGTTCTCATATTTGAGTACCTGTAATACGAAAGCCAATAAGTCATTGAAATTTTTCATCTTCGTTGCACACGTCAAAAGTACGTGTTCTTGCACCCTTGGCCCTTGGTGCTTTATTAACGTCTCATAATTCAGATTTCCAATCAGCCAACACACCTCTTCCAACAATCACAATCATGAAGCTTGCCCTTATCTCAGCTCTTGCCGGCTCCGCCGCTGCCTTCGCCCCTGCCGCCACCCGCAGCACCTCCTCCGCCCTTAATGCCTTCACCATTGACTCCATCCCTGGTGCTCTTCCCCCCGTTGGACTCTTCGATCCCCTTGGATTCGCCGAGAAGGCCGACGAGAAGACCTTGAAGCGTTACCGTGAGGCCGAGGTCACCCACGGACGTGTTGCCATGCTTGCCGTTCTTGGATTTCTTGTTGGAGAGGCTGTTGAGGGAAGTTCTTTCCTCTTCGATGCCCAGATCTCTGGACCTGCCATCACCCACTTCACCCAGGTTCCTGATGGATGGGATGCCCTGATCATCACCTTCATTGGTGCTGCTGAGGCCCAGCGTGCTCAGATTGGATGGGTTGACCCCGCTGACGCTTCTTACGACCAACCTGGTCTTTTGAGGGATAACTACTACCCTGGTGATATTGGATTTGATCCTTTGGGATTGAAGCCCGAGGACCCCGCTGAATTGGACTTGATGATCACCAAGGAGCTCCAGAACGGACGTCTTGCTATGCTTGCTGCTGCTGGATTCTTGGCACAAGAGGCTGTTGATGGAAAGGGCATCCTTGAGCACTTCTCTTCTTAAATTCTGTTAGACATAGGCTATGATTTCCATATGTATAAATTAGATCATTAACTCAAACCAAACAACTCACATGTCTTAAAATACTTGACGAGCGAATAAAGATCGGTTGTGTACGTTGTATGCCTTGAATTCATGTGCAAGAAGTGTAACCCATACAGCACATATGAATGTTATTCGAAATAATTGATTAATGCATTAAAGCAGATGCCACGCTAACTATTTTCATATTTATCACATGTTCACAAACAAGTGCGCTCAGTGGTACTTTAGGCACTAATACATTCCAAAGCTATGCACTCTAAAACGTCATGTTGTTTGGCTTATTGCAGTGTGAACGGATATAGCTTCCAAGTTCAAAGCCTCGAGCCTTAGAATTGTTGCATGATTTTCAATTATCGTATGTACATGCTAGTTTTTGCAGCTCAGAACCACATAGGTTACACCATCTGTCCAAAATATCTACACTCTGTTAACAGCCAGATGAAATCGCCATCTGTGCACCGTGATTATTGCAGATCGAATAGTACTAATGCCCTATTCGTATACTCGTATCCAAGTAAACCGTTCAATAAGTAGAACCATTCCAGATAGATGCTTGTATACTTCGCTTTCCATGTATTCCACTCACAGTCTTTCTAATTGTCAGATTTCTTGTGCATCAATCCTGTTCTAATAATGCATATGAATATTGAACAACTTTGCATCTGGCGAAACATAATCAGATGTCACAGACAACGATGGGAACCTTCAATCATTGTAAGTTTGTAGTTAACCATTGCGCCAGACCACATGCACCCAATTAAGAGTGATGATCATTGATCCTTGTCAAGCACATCTCACATCATCCTTTGAATTGGCACAGCAGACCATACCAGCCTATCACACCAGCTCAACCTAGCACAGGCGCCTAACATTCCGACTCTAAGGAATCTCTGGATTGTGAGACGGCTAACGCATGCATCGGTGGTGCGATGATGTGTTGTTATGGCACCTACGTCGTCCCAGCTCCCAAAAATTTACAGGGGTGAACTGTTCATCAGTAGATGGAGTGACCAAGAGTGACGCTCAAAAATACCACTGTGGCACAGAACACGTACTAAAAGCTGACGAAGATGCATATAGAGTGGTAATGTAATTTAAATCTACAAAAATATGTACCAAAATTTATATTAAAGTGAATATAGAACCAACAGTATTGAATGAATGAAGTAAGAAATAAATAATTAACAGTTCGTATATTTGCATAACATAAAAATGCATTCCGATTTCTCTCCATCGCCATTCATTCCACTTCGAAATCTCATAATTCAGATTTCCGATCAGCCAACACACCTCTTCCAACAATCACAATCATGAAGCTTGCCCTTATCTCAGCTCTTGCCGGCTCCGCCGCTGCCTTCGCCCCTGCCGCCACCCGCAGCACCTCCTCCGCCCTTAATGCCTTCACCATTGACTCCATCCCTGGTGCTCTTCCCCCCGTTGGACTCTTCGATCCCCTTGGATTCGCCGAGAAGGCCGACGAGAAGACCTTGAAGCGTTACCGTGAGGCCGAGGTCACCCACGGACGTGTTGCCATGCTTGCCGTTCTTGGATTTCTTGTTGGAGAGGCTGTTGAGGGAAGTTCTTTCCTCTTCGATGCCCAGATCTCTGGACCTGCCATCACCCACTTCACCCAGGTTCCTGATGGATGGGATGCCCTGATCATCACCTTCATTGGTGCTGCTGAGGCCCAGCGTGCTCAGATTGGATGGGTTGACCCCGCTGACGCTTCTTACGACCAACCTGGTCTTTTGAGGGATAACTACTACCCTGGTGATATTGGATTTGATCCTTTGGGATTGAAGCCCGAGGACCCCGCTGAATTGGACTTGATGATCACCAAGGAGCTCCAGAACGGACGTCTTGCTATGCTTGCTGCTGCTGGATTCTTGGCACAAGAGGCTGTTGATGGAAAGGGCATCCTTGAGCACTTCTCTTCTTAAATCACATGTTCTTAAAGCAAGGCAGTTGACGTAATAGATGCGCCTGACTACGCCTGAGAACTGTTCTTAGTGCAAACCTCATGCTAAATACTGTAAATTAGAACAGATTACTTATACGAAGTCTCTCTATCATTTACTTCATGATCTCTCACTTAAATTGTTGGAGCTCTAACTTTCAATGCAATACTTCCCTGACAACTACTTGCAGCCGAATACGTGACAAGATATGTTACTTCCACTTTAAGATAATATGATTGCTAATGTTTTTTTGCCATCAAATAATGGAAACCTTCAGTGGAACTCCTGGCTCAGATCTCTCAAGCCTCACTTCTTTAGCATACTTTCTTTTCAAGCTCCTTTCCTTCTCGTTCCGTTCATTCAGCAACTGTTCAAACTCTTGCACATCACCACTCGCCTGCACCAATGTTGCCAATGGACCTTCAGTATCTAACACTCCATTTCCCAGTGGTATGACTATTCGTGCTTTTAATTTCTCAGCAATTTCCAGTGCTCGTTCTCCACCGTACACCAGCGTGAATTGCCCAAATTCTGGAGCTTGAGAAGGAAGTGATTGTTTGGTCACTGGCGTGATCACTATGTCAGCATGTAAATTCATTTTCTGTACATCATTCAAAACCACGTCGTTATGAGGTTCATAATATATTGACAAACCGTCATCATTCTGATTGTTGCAATTCAGCTGCAGCAGAAAGCCAGTTTCTCTTTCCTGCCACGGAGGACCAACAAGAGCACCCGGCGTTGCAATCACTGAAGCTCCTCGTATTAGATCGCAAGATTGTCCGTGTTTCAAAACAGTCACCATGGCAGCATCAACACCAGAATCTACCAGCTTCTTCTCAGCCGACGGTGCCACTATATACTTCAACTCTGGCATCCTCTCTCTCATTTGATTGATTGTCGGCAAATGAGTGTGATCATCCAATCCCATTGTCAGCAAACAATGAGATGGTTTTGCTCGACATATCAAATCTATCGTGGCTTGTTCCGAGAGTGATCTTTTGTTGGCACGATATCCCCATGGGATACCAAAATCTAGTTGCGATGCAAGAGGATCAACAACTACTGATAGGGCTGTGTCACCACAGTTAACTTGCCATAGCTGCCCATTGCATTCGAGATGGGTGTAAGTGAAAGTCTTCGTTGTAAAGACCCCGGAGAGAATGTTTGGAATTGGAATTGATCGCGGCGACAAAGAGAAGGCGTGTGCAGCGAAATGGTAGCTTTGCATCATTACGAATGCAGCCACGAAAATAAAGGAAGGGAGCATTGTCTTGTGATACATTCAGATAGAGCTGACAAGGCACTCACTCTGTGAGGTACCTCTCTTTAGAAGGACGTGCACATCATTGTGCTATCACTGTGCTGTTAGTTGTCACACCACGCTGTGAGCTATGACGGCACCATGAGTCAGAGAATAGAGAAAATGAAGACGAAGAGGCATCTCGTCAGTGTTCAATATCATTATTTTTAAGATACGTGATTTATTTTAAGAAGAGCTTGGAGCCAAACCCTTTTAGCATTAGAGGTAAAAATCCTACCACTCCACATTCCAACACCACCCTCACTACACCCTAGATAGCATGAAACGGCTGGGATTGTTACTTCCAGCAGCATTTGCCTTCAACTGCTGTCCTCATCCAAATCATCGATCCTTTCGGCCTACAACCAGCAAGCTGTTTCGAGCCGATTCGTCTCATCGAAAAAGGAGACCATCACTTCATTTATCCCTTGATGCAGCCGACAAAAATCTTTCAGCATGGGTACTTGCATTTGCCTCCTCACACATTGGAATGAGCGCCATACGCTCACAACTAATTTCATCTATTGGAGGTGTTTCCGACTCTCTTAATCTTGTCGGCAATGAGGGATGGACTCTTCCATCCTATTGGCCTGGTGATAATACTGGAGGCAACAAAATCTTTCCTGACCAATTGACTGCCGGACGGCAAGTGTATCGAGCTCTCTATACGGTTGTTTCGTTTATTACGCTCGGATCTGCATTTGCTACCTACCTAGATTCATCTGTACATTATGGTCATGTTTCATTAGAGCAATCTACACAAGTATACAATGCATGCCTCGCTGCTGCATCTCTCTGTTTTGGTGCAGCAATTGCAAGTCTATTCAATGCATCACCGTTAGGCTTGATGCCTAGTTTTGAAGAATCAGATTCAGATGGTGCAATTGCCGGAATAAAAAGAGACGATAGAATTAAGTTTACGACACGTGGACTAACTCGTCTAACGAGGCATCCTCTAATACTGCCAGTGGTTCCATGGGGGTTTGCAACGGCATACCTGGCAGGAAACAGGCCGTGTGACTACATTTTGTTTGGTGGGCTGTCATTGTATGCGATCGCTGGATGCTACGCACAAGATTTGAGAGTCATACGCGAGGAAGGCTCCGTGGGAACTGTATTTCAGACTGAAGCACGCGAAGAAGAGTCAGAGGAACGAGCGCAGCTGAGAGCCTTTTTTGCAAATACATCGTTTGTTCCATTCAAGGCTGTTGTTGACGGAAGGCAGACTTTGGATGATGTGATTAGAGAAGTTCCTTGGCTTCAATTTGTTTTAGGTACAATCATTGGCAGGCTTCTAGAGCTTCGATTATTGAGTTTGCTGGAAAGTTGGAGCGTTTGATTGATCAAACGCAACACACGCAGATGCGTTCTTTGTTACTCTTAAATGATTGCCCTGCACAGTTTGCAGAGACAAATATATCTCAAGTGCATTATGACTTCAATACTTTCATTAATATTGAACTTTATTGCTAGCACAGCAGCTGTTTTCTGGTGCCACCACTCATGAGGTACATCCAAGTCCGCAACACAATATATAATACAACTGTCGAACCTCGTCTTGAATCACTATCATTTTGTCTGATGGCCACTGTTTCTTCGGAGATATTACTACTAATCATTCATTGATTTGTAGCTGAAACTTCGTTCGATACCATGCCCTCCTCAACATCAACATTCTCATCATCACTTTCAATATCCGTAAACGAAGACAAACTAACTGTTCCAATATCCAATCCAGGAGTAATCTTCTCCAGTACAATGCAATAACAAGTGATTGATTTTTCCTTCCCATTGTCACCAACTCTAAATTTTCCGCGCGACTTTCTCATCTTCGCCACTATTCCGTATTCCTCTGTCCATGGATGCAGTAGTGCCAGTAAATCTGAAGTTAGTTTGGATTCCTCCCTGTGGAGCATTCTGCCTGTTCCTGATAATACTAGCAATTCGAAAGTGCCAAGCACACAGAGGGCTACAGGACTGAAGAATGGGAACGATAGTATGTATTTTGATACCAGGAAGCCAATTATAATCCATGCAAGCAAACATGCCTGTGATAGGGCCACATAGAATGTGACTGAACAGGAACGACATTATTAGCTTTTGCAAATATCAATGTGGACGGCGAGGGCATAATACGGCATCAATACATACCTAGACCGCCTATCATTAGCAAAAAGAGGTGCAATGCAATATGGTGTTATTGTTGTTGAGTCAGATAAAAAAGAGGAAACTGAATGCATTGCCATTTGCAGATGAGAAAATACACACCTCTAAACGAATGGCACCGCTCTGCAATCTGATCTAACGCCGATCCAAAAACACAAGCAGGAACCGTCCCATCCAAAGCAGACGGGACTATCTCGTCGCTATCTCGTCTGACTGATAGCTTTCCTAGCACGCCCTTGGGCTCTACGTAGATTATTGCCCTTGATTCTGTCGGCCGGGGTACCGAAGTGATTGGTAAGCTATTGCCCATACTTTGATTTGGTCTCAAGTTGTTGTTTGGCTCTGCTTTGGTACCACAAATGAGGGGCTCTATTTACTCTGATCTTTTACCATATCAACATTGCATTGATCTCTCAAAAGCTCAATCTATTGCATTGATTCGTGGTCTTTGCTTGCCGTCATCTTCCACGCCAATTTTTCGGAACACTCTAAGATCTTGGCGCCCCGCCAGATTCTTGGTGTCTTTTTTAGTCGTAGAAGTGAAGAGTGTGTTCGCACCTTTCACGTTTTCCCATCCAACAAATATAATAAAGCTAGTAGAATCCGCACGAGAATCAATACTTATCTCTATGAAGCACAACCGTAACTGAATATTGCATCTCTATTCTTATGTTTGTACATTAAAAGCCTACCATTTTCACGCTGTGTGTTATTCAGTTATTGATGCAACTGTCGTAATGCTTTTGGTTAATTGAAAAGACTTCACAGCAAGCAATTTTGGCAGGATACAAATCGTCCCAAACTGAAGGTAGACGGCGGAGATTCTTCTTACGTGTGTTGGTATTGGCGTATACTGGAATGCAGGTGCTCTTGGAGCGGATAGGTGTGTAATACTCTTGAAATGAAGAAGGATTGCCTGCTTCGGTTGTGGACCAGATGGCAGTAGCATCAGTACCGTCATAAAAACTTTAGGTGTGGTAGTTACAACATTACCTGCGGGCACTGTGGTCAATGGAGCTAATGCATCGGGTCCGTCAATGACAACTTGAGGAGTGGTGGAGGAAGCTTGGGTAGTATCTGGAACCCACATTTCTTTATCATCAATGAGAACAGGAGTTTCAGGTGTGCTTTCCACAGCCGTAGCAGTCGAGAAGACTGCAACAGAATCGTGCCCATCGTACACAACTTGTGGTTCAGTAGAAGAAGCCGGTCTAGTGGCCCTGAGTAAGGAGGTAGTGGGCAAAGGTGCATCCGTGGCTGCAGCAACTATTACACTGCACTCGGTAACCAAATCAGAAGACTCGCAATTTTCTGTACTTGAACTGTACAACATGTCGTCTTGGCAGCTGGGAAAAATCAATGAGCATATATCGAGCCATCTCAGTGTACACTACTATGCAGCCCGATACTCACTTGGCACGATTGACTTCAAATCCATTCATGCAGTCTATATATCCATGGCATTCGTTTATGGCTAGCCTTCCATTGTAAGCAGCAGGACATGTTTCTGCTGAAGCAAGTGTTGTGGCTGCAGTAGCAATCATAGATAGATGTAAAGTTCGTAGATGGCGGAGAGTGAAGTGCATCTTATTGTTGATAACGGAGAAATTCTATAACTGGGCTGTAACTGTGACTTTGAAAGAAAAGCATCAATTGTGACCACAGGTTGATACAAGATTTGCAACTAGTACAATTATTGGCAAATTGTGCCCATGGTATGGCCATGAAGGCAAGTTCGAAGCCGGTGGTATCGTAGCTGGTCGGTAACCCAAGTCATTGTTGAAGTCTTTGGGCACTGCTGTCCTTTCTAAAAATACTTTGGAGCAATAAAGCGACGATAGGGACTATGGTGTTATTATGCTTAATTTTCTCAACATCACACTACGTTCCACTTGTCATTGAATATAAATATGCTGTTCAAAATAATTTGCTCAGATACTATTGATCAATACAAAGGGCTGTACGAGAAGCTCAGTACCTCTAGACGTAGTATGATAGTGTCTGACGGTACAACTCTCACAATTCTGACGCAATTGTTCTCTTATGTTTCAATGCGGTACTCATAGACGCACTCATCATTTTGTGGCTGATTTCAATGCAGCACTTTTTAGTTATCAATCGTGGCATCATTGAGTTGGTGAATACCGGATGAGCTGTCAAATCGTGTGGCCGTACCAGTGTAATCATAAGAAATGTCTCAGTGAAGTAGTACTCTCTAGAGAGAGTACAAAGTATGATAGGCTGTCTGACACGAAGACTTGTCAGTCACATTTTGTCACACATAGGAATTTCGCCACATCATTGATTAGATGGTTCATTACTTGCAAAGTACTGGCACGAACATATTTCATTAATCACCCAAATCATTCGTCTCATAAAATCAAGCAGCTTCCAAGCTCAAACATACTTCCAAATTCTCCTGCATTCACTCACCACCACCTTCTAAGATGAAATTGTTCTTGACCAACTGGCTTCTTGCTACAGCTCTCAACATCAACTGCGTGTCTGCTGCTAACACTTTGCGCGGATCTGATAGCCCAAAGCTCCATAGTATCCACAACCGATTCCTTCAAGAGGAGGAATATGGCACCTACGTTGTTGCCGACATTGAATACAATGGAGAAGGCCCCTCTCCTGGCAAACCCGATCAAACGTACAACATTGAGCTCGGAAATGGCTTAATCTACCAACTAACCAACGTGAACCCTTCGTGGACGAATGGAAACAGGAAGTCCCTCGAGTCTGGAAAGTCCAAGATCAAGATTGGCAAGGGAGCTAGCATTGCAGGAGACAAGATCGACCTTCATGGAAATGCCCCCGAGGAAGTAAAGAGTCTTTTCGGCCGCGAGCTTGAAGACAGCGGCCACCGTAAACTCGCTTCGACTAAAGGCGATAGAACTGTGTTAGCAGTGAGGGTGATAGCAGCAGATGGCCAATACGGGTTCACTGAGGCGTCTCTCAGCGACAATGTATTTGGAACGAGCGGAGACCCAGTGAACTTAGCGTCTCAATACAAGGCCTGCTCATTTGACCAGCTTTACAGATGGTGTTGTAACAATCACCGTCTCCACCACTGTTGCAGAGGCTGATGGGGTTATGAGAAATGCAATGTAAGTTCAAGTTAGTCACTGAGTTTGTGACCATGACGAATCATCTCATCTCATCTCATTTCACTTCACTTCACTTCTTCAATATGTCTAGCACTGCTGCCATTAACGCCGAGTTTGGAGTATCAAATCCCAGTGCACTTGCCAACCATGTGATGTATTGCCTTCCCACAGGGACAATGAGTGGTATTGCCTACGCCTACATCAATAGCTGGTACGTCCTTACTCGTTGATCACTCAGTTAAACTCGAAAAGATTACGCTGACATTCTTGACTGATATTGTTGACAGGAACTCTGTTTATTCCAATGAGTGGTGTAACTATGTATCTGGTCAAATGCATGAGATCGGACACAACCTCAACTTTGCCCATTCAAGTAAGTAGCTTTCAGTGTTCCTTTTGTCGCCATTGTATTAAGTTCACGCTCTGACCACATTTTCTGTTCATAGACGAAGCTCTTGGGCCATACAAAGACCAAACTGGTATGATGGGTTACAGCTACGGAAGCGACGACGGGCCTTTGATGTGTTTTAATGCAGCAAAGAGCTATCAGACTGGTTGGTATCCTACCAAAACGGTGACTCCAGTTACCAGCAGTTGTGGCGACTTTGATGGTAAGCTCTTTGGCGTGAGTGATTACGGGAAAGCTGGAGGGCCTGGCACCACCATTATCAAGATCAATGTCAGCAATGGCGGACCTGATTTCTTCATCAACTATAACAAGCAATCGGGTGTCAACAGTGGAACCAAGGAAGCAGGAAACCAAGTGACCATTGTATCTGCCGCAGGAGAAGGCACGGGCTATGCAGAATCAGAGCTGGTAGCAAAGTTAATCGCTGGTGCCTCTTACACCATCTCCAACTTTGAAGGAACCGGGAAGGATGTCACTGTCACGTTTGAGGGCTTGGATACTACTGTGTCTCCCGATCCAGCTAGAGTCATCATTAGTTATGATGGCATGGTGTGCGGCAGCTCCAAATCCAGTCCGATTACTCAAAGCCCAACCAAATCCCCGATCACCTCTGCGCCATTAACTGGTTCACCAACCAAACATCCCATTACTCCATCACCCAGCAAGGCACCTGTCAATTCGGCACCTGTAACTCCCAGCCCATCAAAGAAACCAACTGATTCGCCCACACGTGCTCCTGTGACCCCTTCTCCGACACGAGCTCCTGTAACTCCCTGCTGGGATAAAGGAGCAACGTGTGATCCAAACGGAGTTCATAACTGCTGCAACGGATGTCAATCAAACGGAAAGTGGGCTGGAACTTGTAAATAAGGTGGGGCTTGAATACCAAGAGTTGGGCGCATAGATGTATTCATGCCAAGGATGGTTATATAGAACAAAGTATGGGGTAATGTATAAAGTCAAATTAGAGAACCAACTACGAAACAATTACGATCAAAACCAAACAGCTTACCTGGAATGCTATACTCGTAATACTGACAGTGTCTCATCTGTACTGCCCAAGTACGAGAACAGCACACAGCGGCAAATGATCACTTGCCATCAAACTATCTCCAGAGTCTTGAACATGAATATACTTGCAGTCCATTGCTATCCCATCAAACTCCATTATAAAGATATAATCCAATCGAAGTAGCTTACTACCACAAAATAATGGCATCCTCAACAATGGGAAAGTTCCTCCCCATCCACGTCCATGACATTTCCACAAATCACGCAGACCACAGCACTTCATGTATCTTATACAAGAATACAATGGCGGAGCATTGAAATCACCACAAAGTACAACACCTCTTGTACCGTTTCGATCCAATGAATTGATAAACAAAACAAGTTCCTTTACTTGTTGAGCCTGCTCCCCACCGATGAAATGACATCCAAGATGTGTATTCACAATCCAGACCAGTGATCGATCCGGCAACTTTACAAGACACGCCATTGCATTCCGTAATGTCTTGCGTTTGTACCGTCTAAATCTATGAATCTGCATGGTTATGATGGGATATTTTGATAAGATGGCAATGCCAAACTTTCCAAAGCCAGCATTAGTCTTATTCTCATCAGATACTGAGTTGTGCGTCTCTTTCCACCTAGATGCCTTGGAGTGTATGGCAGGTGCAAATTCATGGTAGGTATATCCGGCCAACTTGGCCAATAACTGTACTTGATTGTCGTGATGGGGATGAGACCAAACTCGCGTTTGTAAGTTGGATGGATTGACCTCCACTTCTTGAAGGCAGATGATGTGACTGCCACATTGGGTTATGGCGTGGGCTATGCGAGTTGGGGAGTAGAGTCCGTCGGTACCGATGCAGGAATGAATGTTGTAGGATATAATGGTCAGTTCTGCCATCATGAAGAGCACGTGACACGGGAAACATAGCCCGAGGCCCACAAGTCAGTGTTAGGAGGCTCAGGAGTGTCCTTAACCAAATATGTCTCAGCCTGTCTTAGG
>JALLPI010000632.1:0-16747 GCA_036939935.1 Cyclotella atomus | reverse complement strand
CCCACATGGGCAATGCAAGCACCCGAGCTCTCAATGCTCATGATCTGCCCAGTGTTGGTGCCCTCGTCCACTATCTCCATGCGGCAGCAGGCTTCCCTGTCAAGTCCACCTGGTTAGCTGCCATCAAGGCCGGCAACTACGCCAGCTGGCCTGGCCTCACGTATGCCAATGCCTCCAAATATTGCCCATCCAGCGATGAAACCATCAAAGGCCATCTCTCCCAAGTACGCCAAGGCATACATTCAACCAAGCCCAAGGCCCCGCCCACTGCAGCGCCACCCACCACACCCGTCTCTCTATCGAAAGAACTTCATGTTTGGATGGAACCCATCAGCAAGCTCTACACAGACGACATGGGTCGCTTCTCTGTGCGTTCTCGCAGCGGCAATCAGTACATCATGCTAGCTTATCACTGTGATTCCAACGCCATTCTAGTGGAACACTCCCAATCCTGCAATGACCGTCACCGCATTCCAGCCTACAACCATCTCATCTCTTGATTGAAAGCACGCGGCCACACTGTTGATCACCAAGTCCTTGACAATGAAGCGAGTGCTGAATACATTTGAGTCATCACAGAAGATTGGAAAGCCACCTATCAACTCATACCGCCGGATATCCACCATCGCAACCTTGCAGAACATGCCATCCAAACCTTCAAAGCTCACTTCCTCTCCATTCTTGCCGGCATCAGCAAATCGTTCCCCAACTACCTATGGGATAGGCTCCTGCCACAAACAGAGCTCACCATCAACCTTCTCCGTCAATCGCACATTGCACCTGCCATGTCTGCCTGGGAGTACTACAACAATGAGCCATTCCACTTCGATGCAACACCAATCGGCCCATACGGCTGCCCTGTCATCATTCACAACATGCCCAACAAACGCGCATCTTGGGCCTTCCGTGGATGCGATGGCTTCAACATCGGTCCCGCATTATCACAATACCGCTGCTTCCAAGTCGTCGACGCCGACACCAAAGCTCTTGTCATCTCCAACACAGTAGAATTTCAACACGACTACCTCAAATCTCCCAAAGTCTCCTACGAAGACCGCCTCCTCCATGTCATCAACTTTCTCTCAACTGCCATCAACGAGGCCACTGACGATTCCATCAATGCTCAGCTCATCGCCATTGACAATCTCAGGGAAATCTTCAGCAAGTGAAAACTCGACATGTCTCCTCTATCTCATGCACCTCCTCCTGCCCAAGCGCCAAAGCCCAACCCCTCCACGGCTCCTCCCAAAATCCCTGCCCATTCTCCAAGGGTGGTGCCTCCCCGAACCCCTACACCAGCTCCAAGGGTCCCTGCAACTCCTCCAAGGGTGCCTGAAGCCTTATCCCCCATTTCGTCCCGCACCAGATCCAAGCACATCCCCACCGCCCCCGGCCTTGGTGAAGCTGTTGCCCTCCGCACTCGTTCTCGTACGTTGGCAGCAGAACGTGATGCCAAAGCCCATGTCAACCTTGTCATTCTGGCCAACGTTGATGGAACCGACACCTTCCACGTCATCGACTATGCCGATATTCCTCCCGACCGTCTCAAAGAAGTCTGTTACAGCAATGTAGTCTGCAAAGTCTGCACTGAAAAAGCTGACCCTGATCGAACCCGAATCACCATAGCAGGCAACCGTATTTGATACCCAGGCGACGTTGGCACCAAAACTGCACCACTCGAACTAGTCAAGCTCATGATCAACAGCGTTCTCTCCAGGAAAGGCGCCAAGTTCTGCACCTTCGACATCTCCAACTTCTACCTCTGCACACCTCTGGATAGGCCTGGGTACATCAAAATCAAACTTTCAGACATTCCTCAAGAATTCATCGACGAGTACAATCTTTTGCACCATGTTCACAATGATTGGGTCTACTTCGAAATCCGCAAAGGCATCTACGGCCTGCCCCGATTTGGCATCCTTGCTCAAAATTCCTCGCCGAACGTCTGGCCAAGAAAGGCTACTACCAATGCGAGTGCACTCCAGGTCTGTGGCATCACAAGTGGCGTCCCATTGTGTTCACCCTCATTGTAGACAACTTTGGCGTGGAATACGTGGACGAAGAGCATGCTATCCATCTACGCGACACCATTAAAGAACACTACGACATCACGGAAAACTGGAAAGGCAACCTCTACTCCAGAATCAACCTTGAATGGAACTACACTTCACGCACCTGTCAGTATATTGACACCGTCCTCACCAAATACAACCATCAACGGCCCAAGAAACCCGTCCTTTCCCCGTACAAAGCCACTCCCATCTCATACGGCGCCAAAGTGCAGTACACCGATGATGAAGACTCCACACCACCTCTCAATGACGCAGGTATTAAGCATGTTCAAGGCATCATTGGTGCCCTCCTGTACTACGCACGGGCAGTAGACAACAAATTACTTCATGCTCTCAGTGAAATCGGCACTCAACAAGCTGCAGCTACAGAAGCCACCAACGAAAGAGTCAACCATCTTCTGGACTATTGCTCAGCTTATCCAAAGGATGGCATTCTCTATCGCGCCAGCGACATGATTCTTGCAGCCCACTCCGATGCAGCCTACCTCAACGTCAGCAAAGTGCGCAGCTGAGCGGGAGCACACATCATGCTCGCCGAAGACATAGCAGTGCCCACCCTCAACGTCCCTATTCTCACCATCTCGCAAATCATCAAATTTGTTGCCTCCGCCGCCGAAGCTGATTTTGCTTGGTCTCTACATCCGTGCCAAAGAAATGGTCCCTCTACGCAATGGGATGGTCGCAACCACAATCTCCCATCCAAAGAGACAACACTACCGCATTAGGAGTAGCAAACAAAACCATCATAGCAAAGAAAAATGGGTTAGTCGAGTGAACAAGGGCGCCAACCAATGTCACGCATTGTTACCCTTCTTATCCCACACGGCCATAACTTTGCTACACATTGAAAATATGGAAACCTCATCCCTTCTGCGTTGGCAAACTTCTCCCATTCCTCATCTGATATCTGGCATAAAAAATTCGTTCAAGGAAATGTGTCTTTAAACCAAAAGACTTGATACTCTTTTTTCATCTTTCAACAATATTCATAGGATGCATGACATCGTTATTTTTCATGGGAAGCAATCCCCCAACGACAGATAATTGCTCGGTCCTCCATGAATGGATCATAAGTATCCCATGTATGAATATATTCTCGCTATTGGTAACAAACGAGCATTGGGGTATTTAGAATCAATGCGGTGTGTCAATTTCTGTTTGAGAGAGGATGCATTTCACATCCTTTCTGGGGAATGGAACACGCGTTGACATTGTAAAGAAATGCCTTGGTAAAGTCATACTTTGCCTGTGAGGAAGATTCGGGCGACAATTCAAGTAAGGTCACAACATCGTAGGAGAGCCATGGCGTGTGGCCAGTGGCCAGGATACGGCCAGCGCCTACGACTTTGTTCTAGTATATGTGCCGATGGTGTTGGTATTGATGGCATCGGTCATTGTGATTGCAACTTTTCGGCTGCCGGTTTGGGTTTGGCTCGGTTTGGTGTATTAGATACGATGAGGTCCCAAAGGAGGAGAGCTGCTCTCTAGAAGAGAGAGAGCTGATAGGTACCTTACTTGATAGTGATCACTATGTACCTGTCAAACTCTATTGCTTGCACAAGCGTAGACCTCACTTCCGAATGATGCTCATCAATAATATCGTAGCTGTAGTCTCCACACATCTGCTGTCTCTATCAGCTACAACGGTTGCATTCGTGCCATTGCAGTACACAAATTTGCAATCGAATCGCCTGCAACGATCAAGCTGCATCAGACACACATCATGCAAGGCACGCAACCCATTCGCATCATCGACCCAATTGATGTCAAGCAGCCCCTCCTCCAATGACAATGATCCAAACAAGAAAAAAGAATTGACACCCGAAACAATCGCCGAAATGATCGAAGTATCCTTCATCAATTCCTGTCTCCAACTAGCCAGTGGCTACGTTGACGTCTTGAAATTATTCATTGTGGCCGTCAAGGCGGGCTATGAGGCCGGTGGATGTTGGTGGTTTACACAATGTTGGATGGTCTGAACAGTATAGATGGCAAAGTTATTGCTAGTGCAGATGCAAACGTGGAGGGCACTGCAGAATCACGAGTTTCAAATTTAATTTCCGCGATATTGAACATACGACAACAACTCGAGTTGGAAGAAGAACAATCGGGTGGGGAACGGGTTGCCACGGCGGCATTGGCTTCTTTATCTGTGTCGGAAGCACTTTTGCGAAGTGAGACATTGACACAAATGAAGGATGCTTGCGGGAGCAATCTGATGGAGAAGGCTTTTTTAATGAATGATGTTAGCGTGGCTATATTGACTTTTAAGGTGATTGAAGAGGAGAGGTTGTGTCTTGAGGGCAGCAGTGTTAATATTCAACCTCCACGGCCTCCTATTCCTGGGACATCATGAGGTTGGTAACACGAGATGGATAGCTGAAAGAGCTTGGGTTTGCAGTACAGGTACATTCCAGGCGCATCGCAATATCCCATCCAACACATTACAATCTATATTTACATAGAATGGTTAAAATAGGTGAGCAGGATATCTGTCGAGTGACGAAAAACCTAAACCTCGTGTTGCCTCGTGTCATTTGCTTTCTGTCTTGATAATTTCAATAGGGATTAACACTAGCACACACTGATACTCTATACAATAGTAGATTTCATTCATGTATGGAACCCGAGTCATATGTTTCTGTGACTAACCAATGAGGCTCATTATCTTGAGAGTATTTTGTTACACTTTCATAATCATTACATTCACCTCCAAAGCTGTATCATCTATCACAGGTACTGGCAGGCATTTCTGACATGTCGAGATGGTTCTTATCTAGTTTCGGATTGACCTGAAATAAATACTTGCTGTGCAATGTTAGCACGCATTAAGTTGCTTCATGACACCATGACCTGCTGCTGCATCTCATACAAATTTGTCATGACTCCTTTCATATTCCTCAACTCCTCCTTCATCTCTTTACGTGCAGTTCGTATGCGTTCCCTAACCTTCTTTACACTCTTGCGATCAATGACAAACTGCCGAACTATGTCATTCTTGCCAGCTGTCAAGTCTTTCGACGCAAGCTTTAGGTTCTCGAACCTTTCTGCATCGGGCGACTCTTCCTTGACGTAAATCGTTTGATTGAAGAGTCCTTCGCGGAGTTGAGGAGGCCAAAACCATCCTGCTGTGAAAATGCCCAAAACCAGCCATGCAGGAACAATGAATATCCAAACTGCAACTCGAAGAAAGAACATTTTGAAGGAGCTGTCGCGGGATGGATCTTGTGAATGGCATGGAGATGATCAGGCGCAAGGTTCGAGGCATCGAATTTAACTAATCAGCACAGAAGAACACTCACCAAAAGAACGAATGAATCGACCCCAAATCTTTCGTGATGGATACTCTGTCTTTTCCTTTTTCGGCAAGATGAAGTTCAGCTCTTGCACATCTTTCTCCTTACTACAGCATCCAAAAAGTTTGCCGACCTTTTTTCTCCAACTTCCGCGAACTACCCAATCCATATCTGTAACAAAGGCCAATCGCTTTGACCAAAAGATTATCGCGGCATCTTCCTTGGTTGATGCCCAAAACAGATCGCAGATAACTCCGATCAAAAGGTTGAGAATCATCAAGATGGCAATAAAAAGCCAAACTAATGATAGGATCATGGACATGGTGTTCAACTCCAACAATCCATCACCGAGTCCAAACAACATGGAATAAGTCTTGTACACCGACCACGCTAAATTTTCACAGTAAGGCAAGTCGATTTGGGGCTCACAATCTGTAACCTCCTCCGGCTCCGGCATAAAGAAAGTATCATCGTAATATTCAAAGATCAAATCATCTATTAACAAGAAGATATCCGTCTCATTTCCACCCATGAGACAAACCGACGTCCCCTTAAAAACAGTATACCACATCTGACTAAATGCCATAATGGTTATTGCCAAAATACTCATAAAGGCACCCAACCTCATGACCACATAGGACAATCCCGATACGAACACGGCAAAATCAATAAAGACCGTGCGCAAATAGGCCAATATTTGGAGATAGCACGATCCAATGGCAATCGCCGACCCACCGTGGAATAATTCGTCACTGCCCCATCCATTGGCAATCACCATGGTGAATGTAAATGTCAGAAAGATGAAGCTCAAATTGACAATGTTCTCGGGATCGTGAATATAATACACAATTCCCTTTTGAAGCTTGACGGATACGGCTTGAGAAATCTCCCGGAGTAGAAAGTACACGGCGCCAAAGTAAATGATGACAATCAATGGACTGTCCACTGCCTTGGATTCCATCGTGGTATTATTCGGATCGGACCGCAGTTCGGCGCTTTTGAGCGATACCATGGAGAAGCATGCAATGATGGCGATGTTGAGGTAAAAATCCAACACTAGAATCATGGTGGGGAATCGATGCGATATTTTACGATTGAGCATATGTTGTATCGTCGGATGTAGGACCGCCTCGTCACGGATCCAATCAGGTAGGAATTGAATCCCCTTTAAAAACATGGAGGTGGTTTCTGGCTCGGCGGATAGGTAGAGGGTGAGGCATTTCCGAATGCGTTCTTTGGACATGACCAGGAATTGAGCCCTTTCGTGTAGTTCAAAATCTTGAATACCGTCATCTGTCATGGTGGGAGCCGCCAGCAATTCCTTCTCCTGTTTGGTTACATCCTTGGCTTTTTTACTCAGCAGATGCAATGGAAGATTATCCTCGTGATCCATGGTATTAATCATACTTTTGGAGACATTTGCAGCATTTGAATTGGCATTATCGTCCCAATAATCGCCCTCCTCGCGATGCTCCAACAGCTCCATATTCTTGAGTATTAACTTCATAACCTCCACAGAATTCTCCCGATCGCTATTCCCCATAACAAAATGCAACGGACTCCGTCCCTTAAAATCCAACCGGACAACCCCACCATCATATCCCTCGATAATCAACCGCAGCACCTCCTCCGACGATCCATAAGCGCATGCATAATGTATAGGGAGCATATCGTTCTCATCCCCCACACTGGCGGCACTCGTTTCTTGAAATGGCCGTACCAGCATCTTGGCCAGCGATTCGCTCACGGGACATTCTAAATTATTGCACAGTGCAAAATGCAATGGTGTACGTTGTCGTTTGTCCACTTCCACCACTCCTCCGGGATACGCTTCTAGTAGTAGTCTGACAACATCTTCGGAGGCACCATTGGCACACGCATAATGGAGCGGGAGCCAACCGAAGCTATCGCTCCAAAGTGCCATTTCGGGAGATGCCGATAGGAAATCACGGAGGATCGATGGGGGTGGATCGAATCGACATGCGGAATGTAGGGGAGTGGAATCTGTGGAGTTTCGATGGCGGAGACTAAGGGTGAGGAGGTTGGAAGGGATGGAATCGAGGTATTCTTGGATGGTAGGCCAGGTGGCTTGATTGGTTTCGATGGAATCGACGAGGGAGGAGAGGTGGGCTATTTGGTCGGGTGTGTAGGTTTCGTCATCATCGGAGGAAGAGGAGGAGGTGGATGGACGGCGTTGGCGGGGTTTGTTGCGTGATTTCTTGGACTTTTTGCGTGT
Organism: Cyclotella atomus; assembly: GCA_036939935.1. Classification (NCBI taxonomy): domain Eukaryota; phylum Bacillariophyta; class Thalassiosirophyceae; order Thalassiosirales; family Thalassiosiraceae; genus Cyclotella; species Cyclotella atomus. The sequence continues at coordinate 9,143 of JALLPI010000632.1, read as the reverse complement.
TGATTGTTGATCGGTTCGGCGTGGCATGATGAAGAGATGATCTGTTTGGGACTAGTAGTTATTGGCTGATAATATGGCTGGCTTGATGTCTACTAAATAAGCTTGAATGAACTCGCGGAGCTTTTTCAGCTGCTGATATCTTCTTTGCTTGGTATGTAAGTTAATGAATTCAGCAGCGTGTGAGTGAGGAGAAGACGGTGGAACACCAGAGCGATTGATAGAAGACAGAGCCCAACGCAACAACTTCAAACACAAATGAAGAAGTAGTGAACACCAGCTGAAGCGGCAACTACAACCAAGACAACAGCCGATAGAATCAAAATGACGCAGCAATGGTGTAAAATCACGCAGAGTCCTCCCTAAACGAAATAAACAGAGATGCAATACAACATTTCGTAGAAAATCAAACACAGGCTAGATACTCACAGAAGAAGAGGTCCACGGAACAAAATCAACAGTCGATGGCTTGGCTGATAATGACGAGGCCCGAAAGAATTAGACACAGCTTTATTCACCTGATGTTTATATCTTCTTTGATAAATGTGTGATCTCTCAGGCCTGGGACTATCTGGATATCTTCAATCTGCAATAGAATACTTTAGTGAGAGTAAGGATAAAAGAGAGGAACAGAAGAGAGATCAAAAGAGACGTGACTGTCAAAGCGCAGGCAACACTTCAAATACAAACGAAGAAATGCACTAGCAGCAGCAGCAAACAGTGCATCAAAATACAAACAAAGCAACAGCCGATAAAATCATCAGAAAGGCATCAGTGGTCTAAAAGCACGCAGCCCTCCCTAAAACAGACATATCAAGAGAGATGCATCCTCTCTAGCAAACACACACTACACACTAGAGATGCTCACACAAGAGGTACGATGTAACAATCAACAGAAGCCACTTACACATCATGTTGGGCAAGAGATTTTGCTGAAGAGTGCTTCATTAGGGAAAGCCTCCATGGGGGCCTTTTATCGTAGGCAGGTGGCAGGTGAACGCAAATCTCAAACATGGGATTTTCGGTTGATGGGATCTTCGTTAAGGGAACCCTACTTGCCCTTGGGGGAGCAAAAGCTTTGGCGATCAAGTCAGACAATGCATGGGGGGACATCAGATGCAGCATAAAATCAACTCAGTCATTGTTGATTGCGTATTTATTAGGTATTTTTGGATGCAAAGCCATCAAAATCAAAACTCAAACGTTTATACAATTCCTCTAGAGCAAATAGAATCATTCTCAGTAAACAATTCCAACCTAAGCAAGATGTCAGTGTAATACCCAGGAGCAAAGCTTACAGTACTTGAAATGACACTATTTGAATAAGTTAATGCCAGACTGAGCATGCCTTGTGTGACTCTGACTCTCTGACTTCTGACTCTGTGGTGTCTAATTTTTTCATGGAATCACGTCTGTTTGACAAGTTGACTGTAAAATATTTCCATTCCACCTTTGACAGCATATATGGCTCCTTTCTTGTTTAACACCAGAAGAAATACATAATCATAATCATGCCATGTGCTGTGTCTGTGTGCGCCATGCAGTGTTTCATTCAAATTCAAAGTCAAAGCTTCATCAGCTCAGAACAAGAACATTTAGATTTATGTGAATATTAGAGGTGGCTCATGCCAGTCCCACCCTTACCAGGGAATGTAATCAGAGAACTTTTATATTTATAGAAGTGTAGGTGTCCTCCAGACAACGTTTGCATCGTCCTTTCCAAAAAACCTAGATTTGGAAAAATGATTTGCAAATTCATTTGTGAACATGCATCTGTTTATTCTTTCATGTTACTGTTACAACATGAACAAGCACACCAATTAGCATTTTTTAGTTACTGTTACATCTTAACTAATGCAACAATAATGAGCAACATGTCAGAAGTTTAGTCCCACAAGTTTGGCCCCCACATCATCTTGTCTAACCTGTTGTATTGTACCCAGCTGTATGGGGCTTGGGAGGAGTGAGAGAAAAGAACCTCTAGAAATTGTAAAGGTAATGTATTGTTTAAATGCATGTTTTGAGCTACTCCTACTTATTTTTTTGAGAAAACAAGATAAAAGCTTCTCAGTTTGAGGTTTCGTTTACCATGTCAGAATAGTAGTGTTTTGCCGGTTGGCATTGTGCTATGAGATATGAAACTATCTCACCTTATTCCATCTTCATCCAAAAGCACCTCTCACATCCTTATGGTTGATGTTAGACACAAGCAGGTTTTTGGGATCATCACATGACACAAGAACACAACAAACGTTTCATGATCACTGAAATCCCAAGCCAAATAGATGCATCATTAAAGATGTGATTATAGCCCTCCATCAATCACCGAGTACCTTCAAGCTCTCTGCTGGGTGAGTCAAGATGTCCTTTGGGAAGCCTGGTGGGCTACACACTCACAACTTAGTCATGGTGGCACCTCTAGCAGTTGTTGCATAGGACAACCAGATGCTCATGACTAAGTGGTTTCCTTGATTGGTTCATGTTTACATCCCTGTTGCATGGTATCATCAGTATCACTCGGTATAATTGCAAGCCAGCGGTGTCATCCCGAATACTGACTTCGTCGCCTATCACAGATTGTATGGATGTATTGACATATGACAGAAGCCATTACAATGTTGGTTCTCTTGAACAACCACCCTGCTACACTTTGAAGGTGAACCCAACTGCACAACCACAATGTTCTATTACTAGCCAACAATACAAGATGCCAGACAGAGCAATGCAAAGACACAATGCATTAGAATTTGAGCTTTGGTTAGATCTTATGAATACTATTACCACCACACACTATCTAATGATTTTGCATTCTTGGCTCGGTCAGCTTGACAACGAATAATGCTTCTACATTTTGCATTTTTGGCTTGGTTGCCAGCATCTTGACCATACCGTATAGTGCGGTGCATTAGAACAATCAAATGTACAAAAGATACCCAAAATTATGCCAAGATACTGATCTTTACCATTATATAAATCTACACCGCTTTAGAATCATATCTAACTGAAAACACCGTTGAAATTGTCTCGTCAAGACGAATCCAACGGTGTGCTGGTCGACTATTGGGCATAATTGGAACATAAAGATACTCAGATACCCAGGAGTACAATGTTCTAATGCACCGTTGTTCTTATGCACCGCATTATACGGTAAATGAAGGAATGTGGTAGGGGGTAGGGGTAGGGGTAGGGGGTCCGCAATCTTTCTGACATAAGGTCTGACCTTTGCTTGGCGCCAAGTTGACCTCTCTCTCCTCGTTGATGATGGGTTGATGGATTTTCATTATTTTGATACCAAAAACGGATCACTTTCATCAAACAAACCACCAGACAACAACCAAACAATGATAATCCACTACTACCGTCCAACACCCACCCCGCACTCCCTCCAATCCTCCCTCAACGAACGTCTATCCCAATCAAGCAGCAGCTGCACCAATAAAATCTCCTCCATCCAAACCGAAGTATGCTTCAACATTCAACTCGATTCCGAATTGACCGATGTGCAACGCACTCAATTGGAGTGGCTGTTGGGTGAAACGTTTGATAAAGAAGGGTTGAGGTTGGAATCTTCCTCTCTCACTATTGCCGATGATGGTGATACCAACAGCAGTAAGACGGTAATCTTGGAATTCGGCCCGCGAAACTCCTTCGCCTCCGCCTTCTCCAGCAATGCCACCTCCATCTGCTCGGCCATTCATCTCCCCATTTCGAGATTGGAACGATCCAAACGATATTTGATCACCTTTGATTCATCACCAAATGAATCGGATGTGGAGACTTTATCCTCGCTGCTTCACGATCGCATGACGGAAGAGCGGTATTGGGTGCCCGTGAAAAGTTTTGAGAGTGGAGTGCTGCCCAAGAAGGTGGAGGTGGTGGATATTATGAATGGGGGGAGGGAGGCGTTGGAGAAGATGAATAGGGAGAGGGGGCTGGGCTTTGATGAGTTTGATTTGGACTTTTATACTGAGTTGTTTAGGGTGAGTTGACGTTTAGTATGTTGTCTTAGGTCTTTTCTTTGTGAACTTGTCATGTGTTGTCTTGATGATTGATGTAAGTCTGTCAAGGTATTTTGTGATGGAAGTGATGTATAAGTTATGTGTACTGCAATATGTCATTGGTAGAATGCTTCGAGTGGGTGAAGACCTTTGTGTCAGTCTTGATGTCATTATGATTCAATCTAGTCTGGCTGGTGCATATGCGTGATGAGTCGTATTGATGATTTGAAGCACTTATTTATACAGTTGAGAAAGAGTCTTGTTTGTCTTGAGAGGTAATTCTGTTGTGAGACTCTTGAATTTTTTCATCCCTTTGGCAAAGACTGACGTAGACTTGATCAATAATCTGGCTGGTGTATAAGTTCTCTTGTCTTCGAGGTAGACTTGGGCCATGTTCAATAATGAAAGGCGCAAGTGTTGTGTGATGATTGCTGACCTCGAGCTTTCTTGATATGTGTACAATGATGAAAGGATTAAGTGCTATGTGTTGATTGCTAACTGGCAGTACAATTTCGACTTTATATCTGGTGATGGTGTATTAATCTGTGCTGCGAGATTCATTCATTGCTCATATCACATGTACACGCAAACTATTCTAACCATCAACAATTGACTTCTCGACACACAAATACCAACAACCCACAGGAAAAATTAGGCCGAAACCCCACCGACGTAGAATGCTTCGACATGGGTCAATCCAACTCCGAACATTCGCGCCACTGGTACTTCTCCGGCAAAATGATTATCGACGGCGAGGAAAAACCTCACACCCTCTTTCAAATGGTCAAGGCCACCTTACCCAAGGATGTACCCAATAACTCCATCATTGCCTTTCATGACAACTCGTCCTCTATTCGAGGATATGAGGTTGATACCTTGGTGCCTAGTAGTGTGGTGTCGGCGGGGAAGATGACCATGGAGAGAAAGACCCTGCATCCCATATTGACGGCGGAGACTCATAACTTCCCCTCGGCGGTGGCGCCTTTTCCAGGAGCAGAGACTGGTACCGGCGGGCGATTGAGGGATGTCATGGCCACTGGACGGGGAGCGTATGCCGTGGCCGGAGTGTGTGCCTATTGCGTGGGGAATTTGAATGTGCCAGGGTATACTCTGCCTTGGGAGGATGATAGCTTTGTGTACCCGTCCAATTTAGCGAGTCCTTTGGAGATTGAGATTGAGGCTAGTAATGGAGCGAGTGATTATGGGAATAAGTTCGGCGAGCCGGTGATTCATGGATTTACGAGATCGTTTGGGATGAGATTGCCGAATGGAGAGAGGTTTGAATGGGTCAAGCCTATTATGTTCACGGCGGGGATTGGTGCGTTGGATGGACGGCATACTACCAAGGGTGATCCTGAGAAGGGTATGTTGGTCGTCAAGATTGGTGGACCGTGTTATAGGATTGGTATTGGGGGTGGTGCAGCTTCATCGAGGGTTCAGAGTTCGGAGAATGCTGAGTTGGACTTTGATGCTGTTCAGGTGAGTGATTTGGGCTAGCTGAGGATATTCACTACATTGCATCTCACATACGTTTCATTCATGCGACTTAGCGTGGCGATGCCGAGATGGAGAACAGAATGAATCGTCTGATGAGAGCATGCTGCGATTTGGGAGATAGAAATCCTATTGTGAGCGTTCATGATCAAGGAGCCGGCGGAAACGGTAATGTCTTAAAGGAAATTGTTGAGCCTGCCGGTGCCGAGTATGACATTCGCAAGGTAAGATCCACTGATGTTTGATATCGATGAGTATGATGGTAACCAAATCAGTCTAAATATCATGCCTTTGCATCAAGGTGTACATTGGTGATAACACTTTGTCTGTTCTTGAAATCTGGGGAGCCGAATACCAAGAAAATAATGCACTGCTCATCCGTGCCGAGGACGAGGCGCTGTTCAAAGAAATGGCCGACCGCGAGAACTGTCCGTTCCGCGTTCTAGGAGCTGTCACTGGGGATGGAAAGGTTGTTGTGAAAGACTCTGCTGATGGATCTACACCTGTAGACTTGCCTTTGGAACTTGTACTCGGAAAGATGCCACAGAAAACCTTTACTGATTCGCATGCTGATACCAAACTTCAGCCCCTTAATCTCCCCGCCGGTACAACTGTCATGGATGCTGTTGACCGTGTCCTTCGTCTGCTTTCCGTTGGTTCGAAGCGCTTCCTTGTTCATAAGGTTGATCGTTCAGTAACTGGCTTGATTGCTCAGCAACAATGCGTCGGCCCGCTTCAGCTTCCTCTTGCTAACCTTGGCGTCACTGCCCACTCTCACTTCGGTATTACTGGAACTGCCGTCGCGTGTGGTGAACAACCAATTAAGGGTCTTGTGAGCTCGGCAGCAATGGCTAGGATGACTGTTGCCGAAGCTATGACCAACATCATGTGGGCGAAGATATCAAAGATTGAGGACATTAAAGCCAGTGGAAATTGGATGTACGCTGCCAAACTTGCTGGTGAAGGTGCCAAAATGTATGATGCATGCGAGGCGCTGCGTGATTCTCTTCTTGCTCTTGGTTGTGGTATTGATGGTGGAAAAGATTCTCTTTCAATGGCTGCTCAGTGTGGAGATGAAGTAGTGAAAGCTCCCGGAGAGCTGACCATGACTTGCTACGTGACTTGTCCGGATGTTACAAAGACAGTCACCCCCGATTTGAAGTGCCCAGCTCGCTGCGGAGGCAAAACATCTCTACTCTTTGTTGATTTGGGCGGTGGAAATGCACGAATGGGCGGCTCATCTCTTGCTCAAACGTTCAATCAGATTGGAAATGAATCCCCTGACATTGAAGACTTTGGGGTACTGAAGAATGCATTCCTCGTTGTTCAGGATTTGATTGATAATGGAACAATCCTTGCTGGACATGATCGGTCTGATGGTGGCTTGGCAGTTGTACTTATGGAGATGGCTTTTGCTGGTAACTGCTCAATCAGTGCAGTTATCCCAGAAACCTATTCGGGCGCAGGTGAAATCAACACTTTGTTTAACGAAGAAGCTGGCATTGTTCTTGAAGTGGCTCAGAGTGATGTCAAGTCGACGATGGATGCATTTGGAGCCAAGGGAGTACCATGTATCGAGATTGGAACTGCAATGGCTGGTGGTGATTCTATCAAGATTGCAATTGGAGCATCTCCTCCATGCATTGATGAGAAGATGACAGCTCTGCGCGATCTCTGGGAGGCAACGAGCTTCTGCCTTGAAAAACGCCAAAGGAGTCCAGACTGTGTTGAACAGGAAGAAGCCGGCCTGAAGCTGCGTAAGGCGCCTCAATGGAAGTTATCATATATTCCCGAGCCGACTGACGAAGCAATCATGAGCTCATCAAGCAAGCATAAGGTTGCAATCATTCGTCAAGAGGGAAGCAACGGAGACAGAGAGATGCTTTCCGCCTTTGCAGCAGCTGGATTTGAGTCATGGGATGTCACAGTCAGTGATTTAGTGAACGGCAGGTTGACGCTTGACGAATTTAGGGGCATTGTATTTGTTGGTGGTTTCTCCTATGCTGATGTTCTCGACAGTGGAAAAGGATGGGCTGGCGTCATCAAATTCAATGACAATGTATTCCAACAATTCGAGACATTCCGAAAAAGGAAGAATACCTTCAGTTTGGGTGTTTGCAACGGATGCCAACTCATGGCATTGCTCGGATGGATCCCAAATAACGACGGTTTACCTGAAGAAAGGCAACCACGACTTCTTGAAAATGACAGTGGTAGATTTGAGAGTCGCTTCTCAAGTGTCAAGATTGTCGAAAGCCCCGCAATCATGTTCAAGGTATGTTCATTTGTTACAGAGTTTGAGTCAACTGGTGTCTCATGTCTCAATGTATCTAATATATGCAGGGCATGGAGGGATCGTCTCTAGGAGTATGGGTGGCACACGGCGAGGGTCGCTTCCACTTCCCTGACGACAAGATCCACGCAGATGTGATGGCATCCAACCTCTCTCCACTACGCTACGTGGACGATGACAACACCATCACCCAGGAATATCCCTTCAACCCGAATGGAAGTCCTGACGGTATGGCGGCCCTGTGCTCAGAGGACGGACGTCATTTAGCCATGATGCCTCATCCAGAACGTGTGTTTACCACGTGGCAATGGCCTTGGATGCCAGAGGAATGGAGTAGCTACAAAGTTGGACCTTGGTTGAAGATGTTTCAGAATGCTAGGGAGTTTTGCGACGGCAATCCGTGATGTTGATTGCTTGATGATTTGGGAGTACATTAATCAACTGAATTAATACATATGGCTAGAGCACAGGGCTTAGATCTTATCACTCAAAGGACACTTGATGAATCATGAACAGCCACATCCATCACAGTGTTTTTTGATCTCGAGCTTCAACGCCTCCACCGCGTGATCAACGTCTTTCTAATGACTGCCGGAGACAAGCACGGATGGATTACAATACAACGCACTCATTTTGTAGAGTGCGCCGTAAATTCTGTGCTGACAACCACCGTACTTGTTGATCTTGTCAATCAACTTATCCTCAAGCAAAAATTGGTTATGGAACTTCTTTTTCACATTCTTTACACTGGATGGAACCTCTAGAAGACTCATGTAGCATTCACCTTCTGTTTGGGGATGTTTTTGCTTCACTGCTCTGGATGTTGATTGGATAGGGCGATGTGGTCCATCATAACTGGCAGCAATCTCATACATCAGTCGGCCCTTTGATCCATCATTAGCAATGGGAGGAAGACGACACAGATGGAACCCCAAGAGAATGTCAACCCTCGTTTCTCTTCCAGGAGAGAAATGCTTACATTTGTGGTCGGATACAACATGGAAATCGACGCCGGTATCTCTTTTTATTCGTGATCTGTTTGAGATGCCGGATTTCGGTCCAATCAAGTTTCTCGGCAATATTATAGCCTCTTTCAAGATATTGTCAGGGGTGAGTCTACGCGTTGAATCTTAAGTACATTGCATGATGTGACTGCTACTTACAAAACAATTCTTCTTTGCTGCGTTGATCCTTTTGTAGCCAGAGAGGCAAAGGAATACAAATCTTTATGCCACGGTGGATTTCTTAGCATTGGCTTTCTGTTTTATTATTTAAACCTATCTAGAAACTACTATCAAAGTCCTATAATAAACTAAAAGGGGCACAGAATTGGTCAACCAACGGGCCTAGTACTCAATAGC
>JALLPI010000631.1:0-17424 GCA_036939935.1 Cyclotella atomus | reverse complement strand
AATTATTATTTGCAAAGAACAGTATTACAAACTTAACAAACGACACAACGTATTCAATTAGATTTAGTTCCTAGTAGGAGTGATATTGCTCTTTTGTGGTGTGGCAATCAAACTGGCCTCCCTCGCCTCGAGTTTATCCAATTCTTTCTACTTTTCCGCGATCTCTTCTTCAATGTCCGCCATAGATTCTTCAATTGCTTGCAACACTGGATCATCCCCATCAGGTGTGTTGTCTCCACGGCTTCTCTTTTCATTCAACCGTTCACCTTTCCTCTCACGTAATTTACGTTTCTCTTTACGTAGCTGGGATATCTCTTTGCCTACCTCCCTCTTTGATTGATCAATCTGCTTCTTCTGTTCCTGCTCGGACTCGTGTTGCATTTTTCTCTCTTCTATCATTGCCATAGTGCGTTGGTGTGCATCAGCATGAGCACGATCACGCTGCTTCTCTCTCGCCTCCATCTGTGCAATAGTTAAGTTGCTACTGCCAAGATTGTTTATGCTCGAACTGAAGGAGGCTTCAAAATCACCACTGCCACGAGAGCTCTTTGACGCAGAGCTTTGCACCGAAGAATTATCATCTCCATCATAGTTGATCTGAAAAAGACGACCTGCTCCATTAGATGCTTGAAGCGCAGCTAACCAAGCATCAAGCTCTTGAAGACTGGAGCGCATAAGATCGTGATGCTCAAGTTGGTACCACACGTAAATTATGTAGGCCTGCTTGTCTTTAACGAAATCCATTCGGCGATGTCCTCCCTCCGGTTGTTCTGTATCAGATTCGGTGCCAGATGCAACATCCTCATCATTGAGCTCATCCATATCAAAGTCGCTGACCACACGATCCCTCTCCCCTTCTCCACTCCTCTTAAAGCTGAATATCGTCCTTTTAATTAGTACCATCATTGAGGCGAACTTCTGCTCACATTTTGAAGGTGTGGCCTTTGACATTCTGCCAACAAGACTGTGGGATAAGTTGATTGGACTGGCAAAAGTAGGGTAGTGAAATGGATGTTCTTCTGGTAATGCTTCGGTGGTCGGGTTAAATTCAACATCATTCCACTTATTTGCCACAAAATCCCACACGGTCAATCGACGTGACTCTTCAGAATTACGGTCGTCAAGGGCAGATCGATCCATTGCGTCATGACGGGAAAGGAACATGCGCTTGTGTTCATCAAAGTCAACAAGGCAATGGATAAGACGACGGTTGATAGGGAGGCGCCAGCATCAGCCGCAACAGCGGCAGAGGCCGGATCAACAAGAGGAGGTTCAGGATTACTGTTATCATTAAAATTGGGCGGTGCTGCCGCTGGAACAGCGGTGTTTGGTGCAGTGTTTGCCATGGTCTCCGAAAGTACTTTGTTGCAAATCAATAAGTATGATCCAAAGTATGATCTCAGAGGCTCTTGCCACCTTTGACTCCGACCTGGCTTGAGCCTCTGAAATAGTACGATGACGGACGACGGACAGGGACTGATATCGTAGTACTCATAACCTGATCTAGGGTACGATAGTACGATAGTACGATGATTTTTTTAATGGTCTGGACAACGCCTTATGCTGTAGAGCTCGTACCACTTCGCGATACCCCAAATACTGCCCATGGGGGTCCGGATATGGGCACCTGGGTACTTTAAAGTGTACCAAGATTTGAGCGGGCCAACAGACTTTTCTGAGAACCCACAAGAGAGAGTTGAACTGTTGAACGATTGAGCAGAAGCCTTGTTTCCCGTAAATATTTTGTTACGAATTCCTACGTCACTTTCTTTTCAATTGCTTTCTCTAATGCAACTAAGAAAAGAAAAGGTAAGTATTGTCAAGTATTTAAATTTTGGCGTGTTTGCCTACAAATGCGCCCTCCTATAGTACCTGCTTGGAAGTTCAAGCCTCGCTCTATCACACAGAAGCAAAGGAGCAAGGAGAAGCTTCATGAGTGGTGCTAGATGCTAGAAGCTTGGCTCTGCTAGCCCGGAGGCCCGGACGGCGGCGTTGTAGTGAGTGGGAAAAGATGAGAGATGCACAACAGCAGCGAAATTCCCATATCGCATCATTGCAGCACCTCCCTTCACCGTCGAGAACTATGTACAATGATGCGATCACGGAGCGAGCTCTTGCAGCTCTGGGCGAGGATAGTAGTGACGACAGTGACATGGGGCCATCTGAATCTACAGCTAATCATTTGCAATTATTATCGGGTGAAGTTCCTTTGGAAAATAGCAATGTCGAACCAAGAGATTCAGATAGGGTCGAATCAAAACCACCACCACCAGCAGCAGAGCCAGCCCAACAATATAATCTGAAAAGGGAGCAAGAGCAAAATAAGTTGGAGATTAAGACTGAACCTGAAATGAAAGCCGCTAGCAAGCTGCAGGATCAAGAGTCAAATGATGTAATTGACCTTACTCTCTCTGACGATGAAGACGAGAAAGGAAATCCGACTGCATTTGCAAAGCAGGGATACAACACCCAATCTGCAGCAGAAGGTACCGTTTCAGGAAACACCAACAATTCAGCACCCGAACCCTCAGCTCGCCAGAATCAGAAGAAAAGGGGCAACGGGCTAATGATATTGGAGGAATTTCGAGTTTTCAAACAAGTTCCAGCGGCCCAACGTTTGCCTTTCTTAAGTGGCAAGTTGACCGTATCAAAAAATAATGCTGGAACTTATCAGCTTTTACTCCGTGGAGTGTGGGGGTATCAAAAGAAACCAGACTTTATTCCGCAGCGTTTTGAACTCGTTTCTGATGTGATGTTAGATCATGTGGGATCGAAGGGGTTGCCATCTACTTGCACATTTCATGGTTCATTTGTATACCATAATAATGCTTTCGAAGAGAAGGATGTTACCATATCGTTTCATGCTGACGAGAGTGAATCAGCCCCCATCATTGTGAAGGGATCTGGGACGAATGAGTTTGGCAGGTTTGAGCTTAACGGAACTGCCGAACGGTTAAATGAAAGTGATGGCGTAGTATATTCATTAATGCTGACGAAAATATATGACAAGTCGTGCCAGCCTACTAATGAAAAGCCAAGAGGTAGGAAACGAAAGTCATCTGAGGTCGATTCAACCGACGAATCCAAACGGCATTTTAAGTCGTCGACCAGTATCGATTCAGACGCTTCTTTTAGTTTACACTCTCATCCCGGTCCCAAATCAAGTGGGTCACCTCCCTTGCTGACAGATGAGCATGTAGAAGATTCAAATGTGCAAGTTAAGGCTGCGGAAAATAGAGTAACACATCAGAGAGCAATACTCTTTGATCAAGTCATAACTCCAAGAACTGCACAGAGAAGAAATGCCCAGTCTTTAGAGACCAAATCACCGATTTCAAAAAGAATGCTGGGGTTTGCAGCACAGCAGCAACCCATGGCAGCTGCCAACGTAAACAAAGAACTAAGTGGCAATACAGCTCGGACGCAGGCATGGCATGAGTTTGGCTCACTGTCCAATTCATTACCAATGAAAGCGAGCCCAGTTAGAACACATACGAATCATTACATGTCATGGACAATCAAAGATGTTGACAGGCCCTCATTCGCAAAGATTACAATTGACTTCTGGTAAGTTAGAGACATCCTAATAGACTTGATTTAGTTTCCTTGCACTAACCGTGATATTTCAGTGAGTCAGCAGGCATGCATTTTGTGAATGACCTGCTGAAAGCAGACCCGAAACAACTCTACGCCGATCTTATGTCGTTTCCAGGATTCAAAGTTGCGTGCGCAATGGCAGCATGGAAGACTCGCCAACGTTTTTATGACGTGTACAGACTGTCCTTGGCTCAGAAAAGCATCATACAGTGGAGAACAGTAGCAAAGCTATGGTGGAAAAAGATATTACATTCAGACTGGACGTGCAATGAGGGTCGGTTGTCCAATTTTCTTAGCAGCCACGAGGCCACTTTTCTCGAGACTAATTTCGGAATCATTTCAGCTGATCAGCTACTCCAGTCAAATCATAACGAGATTCTAGACAAGCTACGGCGAGTCAATGACAACATTGCTCATTGTGAAGGTATGTTTTACTCTTGGGTTTTGCGCGCCCAAGAGAAATCCAGTAGAGGTGTTGCTTCTCGGCAAAATTCCCAGCTTGAGACGATAAAAACAAATTTATCAAGGCGTGTTCACACCCCGCTTGCTGATGAGGAAACGGATGACGAAACTGAACATGCAGAATCATCATCTCAAAGCGAGAGCGTTATCGACTTGACGGATGACTCTCCAATGCAGATGCAACTTTCAGCAACACCAACATCTCTAACCAGAGGACAAGAATCCACGAGTTATACCCAGACGCCAATGCAGTGTGTAGATATTCTCTTCCTGAGGACACAGCACATTACTTCTGTAGAACAATTATTACAAATCGATGTGAACACGATCACTCCAATATACTGCAGCTTTCTAGAGACCAATGGTCACATAATATCTTTACTTGAAGCGCGTCGCATTGTTGCTGGGTGGAAGCAATCTCTACATAACGCGGGCAAGGGTGTTGGCATGGGCGGGACAAAATCTTTTTCAGCCAGGATTGACAAGTCTGGACAAAATGACGTTGTAATGTCCACAGTCAGTAGCCTCAGCAACATTAGAGTATGCAATGGCTTGCCAAAGCAGACAATATTCACATTTGACGATTCATATGATGTGCTGTATGAATTTAGAGTTCATATCGAGGAATCTAAAGTGGCTCCCAACAGCGGCAACGGAGCTTTTTTTACGTTTGTAGGCGCCAAGGTATTGAAACAAACGAGCTATTGGAAGAAGAAGTCGTTGTCTGGTAAGTACAGATCTTCATCTTCTACGACCTACGTGACTTTTTCTTAACTTTCTTTTTCAGAAATCCCACCTCTACCGCAGACCAAGAGGGAACTAATAGCCGCTTTCGCAGATGGAGGGTCGGCCGATGTAACATTAAAAGGCCGGAATCTGCACGGTGACGAATGGTTCTATGGTCCTAATGATGGGATTGGCACGTTTAATGAGTACACACTTGATGATTTTGTTGATGTAGACAACGCGACGTTCAGTAGCAAGCATGTTGGGTGTGCCATGATTGAGCTGGATCGGTACGCCCCAATACTCCCCGAAGGTGAGAAATAATCATCTCTCTCTTTCACGATAAATATTCACATCACCTAACATTGCTCAGATCGTAAGCAAGAACTTATCTTCGGCTTCAAGGACTTCATATATTCTTATGAGCCTAGCTCCTGGAGGTTCGACGTAGAAGAAGAATTGAATGGGCAAAAACAGGTCGTTGATTTTACAGATGATGGAACTGGATCACCTCATGGTGCTGCAAAATCACACACTGCGATGTATGTCAATGAGGTTGGTCATAATGGCCTACTTGTTGAAAATGTTCGTCCTCTTTCAACTCCTCGGTCTGTGTCATATTACATATTCATTTATAAGCCCATGGCGAAAGGTGAAACAGTGGAGTTGCTCGTAGACTATGGCGCTGGTAAGAAATGTCAAACTTGCGATGGCTCTACCTATCTCAAAACTGGATCCTAATTCTCATTGTTCGCCCCCTACGATAGGCTACGAGGATGTGCGAGTTAGACGCGGCTATGGAAAGTCAAATGCTCAAGGCGTAGAGAGCGACGCTGATGCAAAGTCAAGGGTAAAGAGAAATGTAAACGATCGAATGCTGATCGAAGAGAGCATCATGTCCTGTACGGAAGAAGATCTACACGAGGCTCTCACATTTTTTGAGAAGAGAATTTGGAATAGATTAGTCGTCTCGGAAGGACAGGAAGAATTGCCTACACTTCGAAGGCAAAATATTGCAAGAATGCGCCTCACATGGTTGGCGTCAAAGATTCGAGGAAGATTGCTTCAACTATCTGATGACGCAACACCACCCGCAAATGGTTCTGCTACTCATGTTGGAGGAGAGAGCTGGTACATTGGGATGTTTGTGTATATCAATGGATGGATGCTTCAAGATGGTTAGTAAACGAGCTCGCCACTATTTCTCTCATCAACTGTATTCATGCCATCACGCACTCAAAATATCTTGCCTGACTTAATAGACCCCCGCCCACCATACACCGGAGTTGCTATTGTCAATTCGATAGCACGAGATAAATTCGATAGAACGATATTTAATGTCTCTATACCCGGGACGCAAAAAACAATTAATTCCGTCCCAGGTAAGAGAAGTGCGTGTTGTTATTTTATGCTTAAATATCATCACTCATAGGAACTCATTCATGTTATGTATGTAGAGGGTGTGGTGACATTACCCGTTGAAGAAGATCTTAGCAGCATCAGCAACACTGCTGTAAGAACATGGAAGAAGCAGAACAGAGATAAGCACCGCGTTCAGCTCAGGGAACAAATGATGGAAAAGCTAGACACGCTGTTTCAATGGGATACATCGTTCATTGATCAAGCTCCCCCCACAGTTCGTGAACAACTCATTGAAGACTATCGATGGGAGGTGTCGGAGGAGATGCTTTACGTTCTGACAAGAAACAATCGAATACCTGCCCCCTTTGACCATACGAAATGGTGCCCCCTATCGCAACATTTATTGCAAAACATGCTCCACGCTGTCGCCGATTTCCTGTTGGACTCACGAGACGATAAATGTATCAACCTGTTGCTGGACAGGATGCTTTCATTAGCAACAGATTCAGTAGCATCACTCAAAGATTTGACGTCAAACAAGTCAGCAGCATCCATTGGTGAATTGTCATTTGCGAGTTCTGCAGAAAATGACACACCATATTTGATTTCCCAATCTATCACATCTCACAGGGTATCAGTAGAAGAGTTCACACGAACTCCTCAGACGCTTGATTTTGAATGGTATCTCTGCAACCAAGTTGCCATGGTTGCTCACACACTGTTGTCATCAATTGCATGGGAAGGAGGAACACTTAATTCTCCTTATTCCTTTCGACTTCTATGCTCACGACTTGGTCTAGAACGCACGAGCCCGTACCTCACATTTGCACATACCGCGGAGAAATTCACACCATTGATCAGTTTATGCTAAGAAACGAGCCGACAATGTAAAATTACTTCAACATCGTATTGCTATCTGTTATGCTACATCCTCCATTCCTAGTTTCTCTTTAGCCCAGCATCCCATTAGCTCTAATGGAGGTTCCAATTCAACCGCATCAAACGCCCATAACGCATTTGCGATTGCCTGAGAGGATGCCGCATGCAGTCGAGACATTAATATTGCACTGAGAGATTCAAATGAATCAGTATCTTTCAAACCAAGCTTGCCCAACGAATACAACATGTTTGAAGCCTCTTGAGATGTGCATTCTTCACTTAGCCTTGGTGATTCTGTGACGTATCTCACAAGGCCCAAGGCAGTATCTCTATCATTGTAACCAACTTTGCTGAAGGCCCAGACTATGTTTGCAATCTCTTGAGAGTTAAATGCCATATTCGGATCAGAACGAATTCTCATCGCAATATCCGAAAGCTCCTTCATTGTACGAGCATCTGAGAACCGCAAGCTCCCCAGAGCCCAAATCACTTGCGAGATTTGCGGTGGCGTCATCACGTCACCATTGTCGATAAGGTGACTCAAAAACACTTTGGCACTTTCCATGTAAGGAAGAAGTTTATTGCCCCTCGTTGCCTGTTCAAACCTCGCCATTTTACCACAACTCCACAGGGCCTGGGCAACATATTTCGTACTTATGCTGGACGTCTTTAACATTGTCGATAGTTTTTGTGCTAAAAAGTCGAAGCATCCTTTGTCTAACGCATATGATGATTTAGCCATGGCCCACATGGCACAAGAGCAGTCAGCAGGACTGAGTCTTGAAGATAGAAGTGAACCTGAAAGTTGATGGTACATGTCAATCTGGCGTTCATGTACAAATGACTCGTCGCTTCCTGATGGCACCTGCTGCAACAGAACCGCACACGACCACATTGCTCTACTAGCGGATGAGCCACTACAACTTCCTAAAACATCCGCCTCAAGCATTTGTGCCGTAAGTTGTAAGTAGATGTCTGGACGCGTGATGCGGTTAATGTACAACTAAGTCAAAGATAATGCAGGCCGAAGAGCAAGTGCCTCACCTTCATCAAACCTTCTAGCCAAAGCAAATGTAAGCAGTAGGTTGCTCACTTCATATTCATTGCATTTTATCAAAAACGGTGGATCAGTCTCATCAGAGTGGGAGTCATCGAGAATCAAGAGCGACGCAGCTTCAAGTATTGCATCCGTTGACTGTGTTTGTCCAGGACACATCATGATCGACGATCTTAAAGCTGTCACCATTGTCTTTGGCGTGCATTGTTGGTTTAGGTCTTGGACCAACGCCAAAAATCGTTCTCCAAGTAGTTGAACCAAAGCGCCTGTATTTCTAACTTGCATCCTATGAAATGCCCATAACATTCTAGCGAGTTGAGCACAGCTGTTGCATTGGGAGATAAGACTTAAAGATGATGGATCGTCCCTTGTCAAAATGTCAATAGCTAATTCACTTAGCGTTGTGAGATCGCTTCTAGGTATGTTGAGAGATATTGCTGCCTGAAGAACATCCGCGAGTTGTTCAAAACTCAACGAGTTCAGCTTGCAATATGTAGAAGTTTTTACGAGCTCCTTTGTCAGGGTATAAAACATAATTACAGCTTCCTCGCGGACTTTGCTTGATTTGTTCTTGCCGTCATTGCGGGTGAAGGCAGTAGGTCTCTTCACCTCTTGGTCAGATATGTCAGTTTGGCCAATTTCCCCAGGAAAAATCATGTCATCTGTAATTCCATCAATATCCCATGGCTGATCAAACTGATCTGCAACTTGTTGCTCCTCTATCAGTCCTAATAAACGATCAACAGCCCAAATTGCTTGAGAAATACCCCTGCCGCTACCCATTGAATGCACTGAGACCTTTCTTAGTCGTTTCATAAATGCTCTTATCAGCTCTAACTGTATATCTTCAATTTGCAGCGAAGTCTGCAGCTCGTCAGACCAACTTAGATTGTCTGACTTTACTCCAGAGTAGATCTGAGCCAAGCACCATAATGTCATTGATAAATCTGAGCAGTTCAAGACCTCCAATGAGTGAGGTAAACTCAAATACGAAGATACCACCTGCATGATGTGGTTGATATTTTGGTTTGAAGCATTGCAATCATCGTCTTCAAGATCGCCCCCGACTCCCACTAGGTCACCCGACCAATAGTCCAAATGATCATCTATGTCAGAATCATACGCACTACTATCTGCCCCTTTGACTTGCTTTCTCACAGCTTCTATTACAGCAATTGAAACGAGGACATCACGTACTAATCTTCTCGGACCAATACATCTTACAAAAGAAGATGTGATCTCATTCCTGAATGACAAGTATTTGATCAAAGTGTCAACTGTTTCTGAAACACACTTGTTTTGTTCACTTGACGATTCAACAATGCCTTGTAGGTAAACATTTCTGCTAGGATTGGTTTGCCTTTTGCGTAGGTACAATTGTAGATTACTTAGGACAGAACCAGTGAACAACAGATCTGCCAGTGCGTACCAGCTAAGTTGTGATGCTTGCGAACTCTTATTACTCCCAGGAGGATTTGCCAGCGTGCTATTCTTGTGCAATAGGGCAGGAACACTGTCAGACTTCATTTCCAAAGTCAATAGAGACTCCAATTGATTGCACATGCAATCGGAGAGCTTTTTCTGAAGCAGCGTGGTCAACTGAATGTACAAATCCTTCTCTGATTCCGAAACTTTGAATCGTCGCATCGGCTGCTTAGATATATATTGAATGCCCTTTTTAGTGGTAGCAAATGATGCAGGCAGAAAAGGAGGCGATAACAATCGACGCAATGCTGCTGCTGCTACATTAGGACTTGTGTCATCGACAATTTGCTGAACCTGATCGCTGGGTCCTTTATTGTTAACCCATTGCAGTACTTGAATCACTTCAGATGCACTTGTACATTCTGTCAAGCTAAACGGTTGGTCATATTCGATTTCTGCTCTGATATCATTGGGCCCTTTTATAATACGAGGACTTGCGCGTAGTATTTTTATTCCGTCTGTTTCAGACAAGACACGCTTCTTTCTACTGGGTGATACCACAGCATGGGCATCATCAATTTGAGAGAAAAGAGTTGCTGGAAATAACGCACTTTGACTATTGGTTGACAGTGGCAGTTTGCCAAAAGGGTGAAAGGGCTGCTGCCGTATAGAAGTGAACGCATCGACCTTTAAGCTGATCGATGGATTCCAGCAGCACTCTCGAATGGCAGCGACGAGGAGAAGAGATCGCCATGTTAATCCTGCTACCGAGAGAGAGGAGTTAAGATATGATTGCTGCATAATAAACCCCTTGCACCAATTGATACCATTGTATGCCTCTGCTGTGTTGTGATTTGCAAGACTAAGTCAGACCCCTATTGCCGATTCGCATTTGAGGTTGTGGACGCAAAGTGGTGTTTGTGGTAATGGCTGTAATTAATGGATGGTTTATCGGTTGTCCAAGTTGGCGGGAAAAGTCGGCCATTACTTTCTTCCTCTCACCTCTCTCCTCCTCTTCTCCTCCTCTTCTCCTCCTCTCCCTCTTCTACCTACAGTGCCATCCCGAACCGGAGACCATGTTGTTCTCTCGTCGTCTAGTGGTTACGACTTCAATTTTGTGGTCTCTGTCATGCCAATCATCAAGGCATTCATGTCACGCGTTCAGTCAGCCATCACAGAGGCAACTGCTTCATGATACGTCAGTAGGTCGACCTTCCAGCAGATTGCATCTATTTCAATCGTCACTGCAAAAATCAAATGAAATCAAACTTGCTGCAGTCAGCACTAATAAAAATTCAGTAACAGCAGCAGCCAAGTGTAGAATACCAGCAGAAGAACTGTCGACATTGAATGAGGGGTTCGCCGTTGGCAGTGCACCACCATTTCCATATACATTTGACCTGTTGCGAAAGAATACAGAAGATGACTGTACCATAAGCAACCATGCAACTAAAATGATGATTCGACACCTAGAAGAAGACGATATTGTAGGCATCTTGCCTGAACTAGTACGAGAGTTTGGCTCCCTCATGCCCCAAACAAACTCCAATAATCCAGGGGACAAAGTGGCTAGTGAAGTTGAAAACTACCTATTTTCAATTACAGTATTGATTGGACTGACTCAACGTGTCAAGAGACGTATAAAAGGATATCCAGAGGGTAGAAAGAGTAATTACCCCGACCATAATGTGATTTGCATAGTGGAACAGATTCCTGTGATAAGCAGTAATCCAACCCAACCTCAGAGTTACAATGAACAAATTGTTGGTATTGGAGAAATTTCTTGGCAACCACCCAATCCTAATCGGAATGCACCTCCGTTTGTCCTTCCTTATTTCATTAAGCAATTACTTTCCAAGTTTAACGCTGGTACAGATGATGACGGGCAACTTGTAGATACACCGCGAGGATACATTTCCAATGTTCTGGTGTGGAAATCCCGTCGTGGATTGGGCTACGCGAGAGTCTTGATGGCAGCATTGGAAGGTATTGCGAAATCATGGAAATGTCAAGATGTTCGATTGCATGTAGATGCGGATGAAAAATCTGGCAAGGTAGCTCAGAGCTTGTACAGAAATCTTGGGTATGCAGGAGTTCCCGACAGAGGCTCTACTTCCAGAAAGGCCAAAGGAGACAGGGTAGGTTTAGAGTGGTTGGGGCCAAGTATGGTCAACGAAGGATTGTACATGGTTGACGGTATCCCATTATTGTATATGCAGAAATCATTTGAAATCTAAGATAGAATGCAGCAGAGTGACGGATTGGTAGATTCTTTGTTCACAGCATTATCATTACGTCCTACGCCTCATATGCACAATGAGAGTTAGTGTGCTACCATATTGGTCTCGAGTCTCACATTCCATTTTCAATTTCACGAATCAATGTTTTAGATCAACGATTCATGTCACGTCATTCACAGAACTGGAGACACAGACTAAACACCTCCACTACCATCATTGCATATTGTCATCGTTTAGAACCAAGGCAAAATTTTACCTATGGGGCTCTCAGATTTGATAGCCTTTTTGTTCTCAGTTGCTGCTTTTAGTACATGATCAATCACCGGGTGATTTCCTGGCACCGTGTCAGTCCACTGGTACAGAACTTCATTTCCTTGCACAACAAATGTACCACCTGTCCATAAAACTCCTTCAGGTACTTCGCCAAACTTCATGTCTTTTGGAACTAAGTTAAAGTGATGGTTTGGTGTTGGAAAGAGTTTAGCAATGCAACAAAGCTGTCAAATTCAATACTCACTTGGTGAGACTTTTCCCACAGTTCCAAAGTAAGTCATCCATTCACCAAATTTCAGATCAGGGGCAGTCATTTTTACCGACTTGGCCTTTTCTTTATCAACTTGATCAAATCGAGTAAACCCAGCAGCTTTGTAGACGTCAAATGAATAGTCATCTACAAACATTTGTTGCCTATCAATCCAAGGATTTGCATCTAAGAAAGCGTTCAACTTTTCAGCATCACCAATGCTGACAAAAGTAGGGCCTCTGATTCCCGACTCCAATAATTGCTGCTGGACGTTAAGCGAATACCATTCTTTCGCATAACTCCAGCAGTAAGGTCATCCCATGTGACGTAGGAAAATGACAACGTGAGGCTCATTGCTGGAAATCACATCACCCAGTCGAACAAAGTCACCTGAGTAGTTGGTAACTATGCCTGTTCGGATGGGAGTGGCACCGTTGGGGACGTTTACAAGAGATGATTCATCTAATGCAAAGTCTTCAGATAAGGTACACGGTGCTTCTTCACTCTTGGTGGTGCGAATCGACAAGGATGCGACGTGTTGTCTACGTGCAGATGGAGCAAACGCGTTGGCAGCTTGGAGACAGGCCGAGGCTGCCAAGCTTATCGAGGTTAGAAACCTCATCGTTCGTGTGGAAATCATGAAGAAAGAGTGAATGGCCAGCCGTCGGCGGTCTCGTCGATCGACGTCGATGAAAAGTGAGTCATCAAATTCAATGGGTATTACAGGTAGTCTAAGGACATTTAGATGAACGTACCTTTGATTTCCGCGAAAGATTTCTCGCCCGCCATTCTCCTTTCTTCTCTTCCTCTACCTCTCCTCTCTAGATAAAACCACACTTCTACACAAGATGACACCGCCACTACTTATTTCAGCAGTATGGCTCGCTGTTAGCCACAGAAGTGCACATGGATTTTCTTCATCTGCTAAACCCAATCATGCAATCGAGGATTCCTTAACATCTAGCCAAAAACGATTACTTATACATACAAAGAGCAGTGGCAGTGCACATCACCGATTACTAAGCTATGACAAAACATCGTTGCAAATGAATCAAGACGATGAAGAATATGACGTAGAAAACAACGTAGATCAATATTCATCAAAACAAGCTGTTGAAGACCCACCTGGGAATTATCTCGAAGCTTTGGCAATATCAGTAACCCTATTTTTCCTGGCGACAACCTGGTTATCTGATGGTCAGCTATTCAGCTCCAGCAACTATGATTCTCAACCTGGGGGCAAAGCTTCATTTTACAAACATGTTGATGCAGAAAGTGTTTTACAAGAGGATTTCAACCGAGCATCGTCATCAGTGATATTTTAGAGATGTAAAAGCTAATTGCAATGTTTACTCCGTCACCGAGATTTGGCACCTCATGTAGAGGCTTTTGTCTGCCATTCTTCATTTTTCAGATCTAATGAACCCATGATACTACCTCCAATCCAAGAGGCAATGTCTGCACCAAATGGTTCTGGATACCTAACATTCATACCGCCTCTGCCATCAGCACCATCAGATATCGCTGCTTTGAGACACACAAAGCGTTCTTTGGCAATTGGTGGTATACCACCAGTGTCTTCATCTTTCTTCTCTTCGGATTCAGTCACTTTATTAGTCACTCCACATGCTTCTTGCGCAGCTCTAACTAGGTCATGCTCAAATCCAGAACCTTCGTTGCTGTTTGTGTAGTTGAAGTATCGCAAAGCTGCCGACCCGCCACCAAATAGCAACACATTTTGCAATGCAATCCGCTTATAATCGATTGGACACGCCATAGCACTTGCTAGCACAGTGTATATAAGACTCGACGGGTTTGTGTAGTCTAGATAGACCTGGTGGAATGCTTTTTGCAATGGTTCAACCGAGAGCTGCACAGAGTCTTGCTGCGAACTAGCTTGGAGTGAAGACAAGTCAACTGTCATTGCTATTTCTTCTGCGGATTTATTTGATGTTGATAGCAGTTCCCGAACAATAGCATTGGCATCCTGCAAAGTTGTAACCTTTGCACTATAACTTGCGTTTTCCCCCGAGCTCCTCTTGGCATCGGCTTGATAGTTGTGTAGTATTTGTGCCAGGAACGACTGATAGCCAGACATGGTTGTTTGATATGTATTTTCCAATATTGATTCTCCTACTGACACAACTGCACGTGATTCATACGTTCCTACATCTACCAACAAATGAGCCTTTGGTCGTAAAGATGCGTTGACAACAGGGGCAAGGCCATCTAAAATATAAGATATGGTTGAAAATCCCCCTCCGTTGACTAGCAGCAGCCCCCCTACACCAAGATAATTGGTGATGACATTGGTCAATGCATCTTGCAAGTTACGAGGAGGGAATGCATCATTCATCACCACCAAAATTCGATGACGGGATGGCCGTTGTACAAAAAGTACAGACGTCAATACGTGCGAAAGCAACGGATAGAGCGTCCGTTCCCACTCGTATACTGATGTGATCTTTGATGCCAAGTTATCATTCGGTTCGCTCACTGATAGATATTGAAAGAATTTGCCCCAGGAACAGGGACGGGCTCCCATCCCATCGTTGACGGGAACTTGCCATGAGCAATCGTTCGTGTCCCAGGTGTCGCCACTGAACACTCGGCGGGGTTTAGACTCTCCTGCAAATCCAACCTTGATTCGGGAGGAACCTAATTCTACTACGATCGTTTGGTTGTACGATGCCATAGGATTGTGGAAGAGAAGGAAGATGAGGAGGAGAGAACCGCGTTGAAATATAAAGGTATCATAATAAAAAAATCTACCCATCACTTACATCACGAGATGAAACTGGAGAAAGAGAAACTGGCAACTGGAGAGCAACAGGAATATGAAGGACGAACCGATTTCGAGCCATCAGCGTGAATTTAAATCCAAAACACACGACGCTGTTCTTAGACACGCCGGTGAAGTTTTGCCGGGCTTATGGGTCGGAGATATTAGATCAGTATCCTTCATCGATGATCTTGTTAGAATGTCAGCAAAGAATGAAGAGAACCAAAAACCAAGTGCGACAATAACCGTGATCTCAGTTATGTCGAGCACAAACCTGCTTAAATATGTAGCGGACCTCCTGGAGGGAAAACAAAAGCAGATGCAGCAATCAGGTGCCAATGAATCCGAGAACAATAACAATGCAGCATCAGATAATTCACATGGCTTGAACTCAATAGATATCAATCACATCAAAGTTTCTTTGCATGATTCCTTGGATGCAGATTTGATATCAGTCCTACGAGATACTTTGCCTTTGATAGACGAGGCACTTGGGATCCCTCATGATACAATGCAATGCACAATGTCTGAGCAAAAGGACAATACCTCGTCAAAAACATATAACAAATCCAATCATAATGTGAGAGTATGTCTTGTCCACTGCGCCAAAGGAGCAAGTCGATCAGTATCAATAGTCATAGGGTATTTACTGTCTCGATATCCTCACAACTTTCAGACATACGAGGGTGCTTTGGATCATGTTAGAAAGGTTCGAGTTCATGCTATGCCGAATGTAAGATTTGCAATGGAGTTGAGAAAATATGCAAACGATCGATCATAAGCACCAGGATGCATTCGAATCAGTATGACAGCTAACTAGAGCTCTCTCTAGAGAGCCCAAAAGCCAAAATAAGGGCAAAAGGCAACAAAAGGGGACTATTTTTTATTTTTTATTTCACTATTATTTCTTACCTCTCTCTCCTTTCTTCTTGCTTTCCCGCCAAAATGAGCCACACCCGCGGCGCGCGGCGGCCGCCGCGGCCGCCCACCATAGCTGATCTGCACATAGTATTAGTATCTCTACAGAAAGCATGGTGCTATTCCGACTGGGGAAGCAGCTGCTAACGAAGCCTAAATCGCTGCTGCATGAGCTTGATCTCTGTTCGAAGAGCCTTCGATCCAGCTTCTTGGTACAGCAACAACGGTATGCATCAGCACAACTAACTTCCAATGACGAGTTATCAATGATCGTTCAACAATTTCCTCCTCAAATCGACTATGCATTTGGTTATGGATCTGCTGTGCTCCATCAACAAAACTCAAATCCAAGCTCTAGCATGATTGATGTTATCATGGCTGTACCTGACCCTTACCATTGGCATGCAGATAATTTGAAGCAGCACCCGGACCATTACTCCATGATGGGTAGACTCGGGGGTCCATCTTTTGTTTCATGGCTGCAGACAAACTTTGGAGCAAAATTGTACTTTCATCCATATGTTGACCTAGATATCAGTGGTACATCTGTCACGCAACAAATAAAGTATGGTGTGGTGTCTACTTCGGATTTGTTGAGTGATTTGCGTAATTGGGATTACCTGTATCTGGCAGGTAGGATGCACAAGCCAATCGCCACAGTCAAATCAGACGAGAGTATCGATGATGCTCAGCATACCAATCTCTTAGCAGCAGTTGCTACTTCATTGTTACTGTTTGGACAGGAATCGATTTTGCCTACAAGCAAACTGTACACAACAATTGCTTCTCTGTCATATACTGGTGATTTCCGGATGCAAACTGGCGCAGAAGATCCGAACAAGGTTACGAAATTGGTTGAGACACCGGGAATGCTTGATTTATGGGATGTGAAGTATGCAAATGTCTTCAGCTCATTGCAAAAGATTGGTCTTTTAAGTTTGACAGGAGATGATAAAGAAAGGACGATTGAATTTAATCCTCACAACTTTGCCACACGAAGTCAACTAATGAAGCAATTGCCGGCCAAATTACGGAAACATGCAGATCAAATAATTGGAGCCGATGGTCAAAACTGTGGCAATAAAGGAAGTGTTATACTGAGGAATGAGCTTGCAAAGATAGTGGCTCCAGCTGCCAGAAACCAAGGAATCAAAGGAGTCTTCACCGCAGGGCCTCTGAAAAGCTGGAAATATGCAATTGCGAAATTTTCCAAAGGCAGGCTAAAGAAGTAAACAATAGCAGCACCGTCTCTCTAATTTGGATATTGGATCTCAGCTACTAATTAGGTCTTAAAATACTAATTAGTACTCAGTTCGACTGGGCTAAGCTTCGCCTAAATTAGGTTCTATCTTAATTTAAGGCCACCATCCAGTGGCCAATGCTTCTGGCTAGCTGGGTTTGTGTTTGTCGCATGTGTTTTCATCATTTAGACCCTCCCTCAAAATCCGGGTAC
>JALLPI010000630.1:0-38841 GCA_036939935.1 Cyclotella atomus | reverse complement strand
TAACCCATTAGAAGCCATTTTTTAGGGAGATAGGTCGATACAAAGGCGCATATGATCCTAACCTAAGGACCCGTGACTGTTTTTGGCGATAAAGTCCGTTAGTTTAGGTTACAAAAGGACAGCCTAAGTAGTAGCTTGCTCTAGAGTAGAACACCGACCCTCACAAATGCTTGAACATTTTGGCCTCAAATGAAAGATTTCGGGCCTGACCTCAGATATTTTATATTTTGGGGTCATTTTGTATGATTCCTTCTCCCGCCAAAATGCTGTATCTCTCTTAGGAGCTTTTGTTCCCATGTTGACGGGCTGCACGTATATGAATATGTAAATCATGTCAAGGTCTCCAAGATCAAACAACGACAAACGCAAAACACTGCAGCACCAGCCAAGCAGCTATGAATCGTTTAGAAATCGAGCAGTTGTTATAGACACTGATTTGTCTTCGTCTTTAGCGCCTACGAGTTTTGGCTATGACAACAGGCTCACTTCCACATCAAATGCCGCAAACGAGACAATCAACGAACACGATGAATCTGCAGATGAAGCTGAGGAACACTTAGAGCTAGCTTCTCAAAGTATCATTGCTCAGCCAGAAGATGAAACGTCCAATAGTTTGAGAGAAAACCTTCGAAAATCTCTACTCCCTTCTTCAGAAACTCCACAGCGTACTGCTCTACAGCGTTTATTGTCGGCAGTCCAGACTGCGGCTGTCACAAATGAACTGTTGGGTCTACTCAATGACTCCGTTGCCAAAACTCAAGAGCTGAAAGATCAGGTAGGATCCACTTCAACGAACGACAATGGAAATATAAAGTTCCAAGCGGCAGTGGATGCAATCACTATGCTCAATAGACAGAAAATACCAACTATATCATCTCATCCCCGCAATGCTGGCGAATACACAATTGTTGCATTTGTTAATTCGGCATCAGGTGGGCGAAAGGGTGAATCGCTTTTCAACATATTACAGCAATATCTAGGAGAAGAATATGTGGTTGATCTCAAATCATGCGGCCCTGGTAATATGCCTGAAGATACTTTAGTGCAATATGCAACGGATCCTATGGTGAGAGTATTGGCATGCGGTGGTGACGGTACTTGTGGATGTATATTTAGCAGCCTTGATAAGGTGTGGCTTCGACTGCTGGGAGAACGCTCACCTACCAGTCGAATTCATTCGTCCAAGTACAAAGATCATTTACCTTTGGCAATCATGCCATTGGGGACGGGTAACGATCTGAGTAGACAGTTTCATTGGGGTGGAAAGTTCAATGAAAGTATGACGAAAAAGAGTATGATACAATCTGTGCAGAATGGGAAATTGACGAGGCTCGATCGATGGAGGTGTATAATCATGCCGTTAAATGCCCTGTCTGATGAAGAGAAAGCATGCATTCCATCTATTTTGAGTGGGAACGACAATCAAGAAGCGCGAGAAAAGTTTATTGACGAGTTACTGACAGCAAAACCTGAAGTGAAAGCAGTTAACAACCAAAAGTCAAGGGTTCAAAAGCAGAATTCAAAAGTGCCTCAAATTCCGTCCACTCAATTCTTCGATGGTGTTTTTTGCAACTATCTATCTCTTGGCTTTGATGCAAATATTGCATATTTGTTTCATCACGATAGGGAAGCCCACCCCGAAAGGTTCACTAGTCCACTGAAGGTAGGTTATGTGTTGTTGAATACTTATCCACCTGCAGCTTTTCTGAAAGTGAAAATCAATATTTGCTCAACCAACAAATGTTACATCATTTGAATCAAGAACAAACTTATCTATGTTCAGAAAAGCCCCGCTGCTCTAAAGGCCCCTAAGCTTAAGAAAAGAATGAAAATACTGGTTGCTCGCAAAGATGGAGAGCTATGTAATCTGCCAATCCCGAAAAGCTGCAGAGCTGTGGTAAGTTATATCAGTTCTATCTGTGACGTTATGAGCTGAGGCTCATGACCAATCTTTGTCTGCATCTACCACACTATGTACATCAAATGCTTTGCTCAAACAATCAACACGCGAAAGATCCTCATGAATATTCGTTCATATGGTGGAGGAAATCACCTATCAAAGGACGGGTCTCCGGCGGACGGTCTTATCGAGGTAATTTTCGCTTCAAACCTGATCCGTACTGTCACTTCTGTAGGGATGGGAAAGGTGGCACCCTTTATGTTATTGAATGTTGCTGCTCAAACGAATAGAGTCCTCTTTCGCACTACGTCGCCATTGCATTGCCAAGTCGACGGAGAGCCTTGGCTTCAGAGCGAGGGAGTTATTCAAGTAAAGTTCCATGCAAGAAATGCAATTTTGGAGAATGTCACGGCTCCACCCAGGCAATGCGACTGCATGGCTAACCCTGAAAATACAGTAATTCAATAGTATTGTACGCTTCTCTGTTTTATTGTTGTATGGTAAGCATAAGAAGTAAATGTGTTATTGTACGTGTCAACTTCAATTAGAATCTTCTTAGCCTCTCAACTTCCTCCTTGAGTTCCCTGTTCTCTTCTCTTAAACTTTTAACAAGTTCAACATGCTGCAGTGAAAGAGATGCCAATTGGTTGGACTGCTCTTTGAAGTGACTCAACACTTCACTGCGCAATGCTTCAACTCTACACTCCATATCATAACGCAGGCCTCTCACTTCCTTTTGAATGGCTTCCAGTTTGTCAGAATGAGCCTTATGCTGCTGCTTCAACTCGGCATTCCATTTAATAGCGTTGGCCTCTGCCTTCCTTTTGAATAGCTGCAAATTGAGAGAAAAACGTAAGTTATATTGAACAATAGAGACGCACTGTGCAAAGGTATTGCATCTCTCACCTTATTTTTCAGCCCGTTAGTTTTACTAGCTCCGGTGTGTTTTGAGTTGTTAACTAAAGAGTCATTCTCGACATCACTTTCACTTGATCTTTCCTTCTTTTTGGTTCGTGCAAGATTCAATACAGCCTCATCAACTGCACTATGCAGTTCTCTGGAGGATTTGTATGCCTCATTGCTATGAGTTTGAACTGATTTTGCCTTTTCAGAACCAATACTTGCATCCGATGGCGCCTCCAAGTGCTCGAATCGAACGCATGTGACCGGCTCTCTATCTTTCGCCTCCCATTTTGAGATGGGCGAAGCCGACTTTCGAAGATCATAGCAAAGTACTTTGCCGGCCGGAGTTCCTGGTGCACATGTGACTCCATCCGAATGGAAAGTGTTGCGATTGACTTGGCCGAGCTTGCGTCGTGAAAGAAAAGTTTGCCACCCAAACACGATGCAAGAAGCCGTGTATTCACCGGAGAATAGCAAAGATCAGTGATGAAACTCTGCCCATCAACGTCTATAGAGCAATTCAAAGTCTCTTGATTTACATCCCAAACATGAATAAATCCATTCGACATACCAACAGCAGCATTGTAAGATGATTGAGGAAAACAGGGTGCACTAGAACTAACTATGCAATCATTGTTTCAATCAATAGGGGCCAACCTTGCTGGAGACGGGACTTGGTCTTTGAGTTGAAAAATGTAAAGCAACCTATCAAGTTTAGATGCAGCAGCAACAACGTAGCCTGAAATAACTGCTTTTGTACAGCTATTTTGCTGCCTGGTCGCAGAGTTTACTGTTGGCAAAGTGAGTAGTTTTACCCTCCCTCTCTTTTTCAAGTTAAATATTGAGATCAATTCGCCAGCTGAAACACTCAGGTACCTAGACCCACCGAACGAGACTGATGTTGCTTTGCTTGTTGATTTTGGGCAGCTGAAGTCCGAGAACGTCTTACACGACGAACATAACACAAAAGATTCAGGTTTGTTGCTAGAGTTGACGGAAGTGATAGCAATATACTTTTCCATCATTTCCACAAGACATATCAACAATAGAGCCAGGCAGAGGCTCAAATGAGATTGTGTTTGTTGAATGCTGATGATCCCACAGCGTTACAAGGCACCCAGAACCTATGGCGAGCATCTTTTGCGAAAGTGAAAATGAAGATAGTGCTTTTAAAAAAGAAAGTGCAATATTTTCATGTTTCATGTTCATGTAAGTTCTGTTGTGAGCGGATGAACCTCCTGAAAGCCTTCAGCCAATTCGCCATTGTTTGATTCAGGAGCAGAGCCGTGATCATCATCTTGAGTCTAGGACAATGAAAACCCCAAAGAGAGTCATCCAGAACGCCAATACCAATCAAATTAAAGCCCACAACTGATACGGTATCTTTGTTAAATCTTGCATCGTCATTGTTGCATCTGATGATTGATTTACTCCACCAATATTGGATTCCGTGACAAAAAACAACGTTTCTATTGATGTAATAACATTGAGACACGTTGTTGCAATTCCAAATGGTGTAAGACACAATCCTGCTAATGTCAACAGCAGCCCTATCGGTACCAATGCAACCAAACCAAATGACAAACAGTATGCACGAGAGCAACATAATAAGTCCAATTCCACACGTGCCAACTCTCACACCCAATGCTGTTCTACGAAACATAAGCAAAATGCCTCCCACTATCGCGATACCCTGATATCCAGCAGCAGCTACCCAAACACGTTGAAATATCCCATCCGGAATAACTGTATAAGCCAATCCACTCCCATCAGGATAGATGTTCAGCCAATCAATCTTTCCTCCGACAGATATAGCTGCGAGCCCGTGAAACAGTTCATGTATCCAGGTCCAAAACAATATAAAGGGGTACAAGATGAACCTCCCTATTGGAACGTTGAGCAACAGAACAATGACGAAGATAGCTCTCATTAATCGTCGATCTCGCTTGAACAATTCACGGAGGGTTGGTACTTGGTAGCAGAACCTATAGGTGCAACATTTGCAGAAACATTTGCTTGATGGTTGAATTGGTGGTTCGAGTGCTGCGTCCTCTTCTATGGTTCGTTCCATCATGACTGAGCACCACCACACACAACATTGTGTGGTGTGGTGGGGGGTTTGTTGGTTGTATTATTGGCTGTCTTGAGGAGAGGGTTGTGATGATGTGATGTCTAGTCTGCGGTCCCCTTTTTAACGAAGTTCGCATATCTACAACGACCTTCGAATATCTGACGTGTCTCCCGCCAACAAATCTTTGGATTTGAACTTGAAGAGACAAGAAGAGGTTCCACCTGTATCCTATTTCCCGTAACTAATCATGTCTTTATCACGGCAGAAGCGAGAATAAGGCTGAAACAGCGTGAAGAAGACTTGAAGACAGCAGTCTTTTTCGTCCGCTTTTTTGCTTTCGCTACCCCGCACCACCCACCCGCCGACGGACGCCGCCCCTCCTCACTTTTTGTTTTTCTGAGTCAACACAGCAACGCTCCACCACGGCCTAAGATATCCTCAAGCACAGGATAGATACGCGGGTGCAACCATCATCAGCATCCAAACCAACTCCAATTCTATAGCATTGTACAGGAGCGTAGGCCTCCTATCGAACTGTTCATATCTTCTATCGATACACCAATTGTGAAACCATGGCGTCGTTTAAATTTGCAGCTGCTGCGTTACTATCGTTGGGTGCTACCACTGCGTAAGTTGGCATGTGTTTCAGTGTATGATGGGTTGGCTGATGTATGTGAACTGCGCCGGACCAATGGATGGCTCTGTTCATTTGTTGCCTCATCCATATTAGACATGCTGTACTCACCTGATCCGAACACCTTCAACGGGCCTATTGAATCAACACAATTTCAATTCACATCCATCAAACCTGAACCACAACAACAACCTACTTATTTAACAGCTGGCAAACAAAAACGTCCTTCCTATCCACCCCCCGTCAAATCCAAAAGTCGGCCCTCCAAACCGCCTCCCTCTACCAACAACCACACAATGCCCTCCAAAAACACACTTCCCTCTCCATGGTCGTAACCGACCCCACCGAAACCCCCGCCATCGGCGGAGGAGGCATGTTCACCGCCTCCAACGCCGAAAATCGCCGTGTCGTCCCCGAAGACACCCGCGGACGTCCCACCATGAAAATCGTCTACGTCGTCTTGGAATCTCAATACCAATCTTCCATGACTGCGGCCGCCAAACGCATCAATGCCGGATCTGACAACATGGCCGTGGAATGTGTGGGTTATTTGTTGGAAGAGCTCAGGAATGAAGATGCCTTTGAACAATTCAAGAAGGATATGAGCGATGCCAATGTATTTATTGGGAGTTTGATCTTTGTGCAGGAGTTGGCTGAGAAGGTTACCGAGGTTGTGCAGCCCTTGAGGGATCAGTTGGATGCTGTGCTTGTCTTCCCTAGTATGCCTGAGGTTATGAGGTTGAATAAGGTTGGAAGTTTTACGATGAAGAACCTTGGACAGAGTAAGAGTGTTGTGGCTGACTTTATGAAGAAGAAGAAGCAGGAGGATGGAAGTTCGTTTGAGGAGGGTATGTTGAAGCTTTTGAGGACTTTGCCCAAGGTGTTGAAGTTCTTGCCTAGTGACAAAGCTGCCGATGCTAGAACTTTTATGATGTCTTTCCAATACTGGCTTGGAGGTTAGTTTTAATTGTGCTCGTTGTCAAGTCAAGAGACCGTATCTGCTTGAGCCATATCTTACCAACCATTTCCTTCTTACTTCCTACCAGGCTCACCCAACAATCTTGAGTCACTTCTCCTTATGGTTGGTCAGGACTATGTTGCCCCCATCAAAGAGAGCATGAAGGGCAAGGACAAGATTGTCATGGAAGAACCTGTTCTTCTCCCCGATAAGGCAATCTGGCACCCCGTCGCGCCCGACATCGTGTTCGAAACCAACGAGAGCTACTTCAAATGGTACAATGAGGAATTCTGCCCCGATGCCGGAATCGACCCAAAGACTGCACCTACTGTTGGTATCATCCTTCAAAAGTCTCACATCAACACCAAGGATGACACTCATTACGTCTCCTTGATTGCCGAATTAGAGAGCCGTGGAGCCCGCGTTGTCCCCATCTACTCTGGAGGACTTGACTTCTCTGGCCCCGTTGAGGAATACTTTTACTCCAATGGAAAGTCGATTGTTGACACTGTCATCAATCTTACCGGTTTCGCTCTTGTTGGAGGACCCGCCTCCCAGGATCACAAGAAGGCTGCCTCTGTGTTGAAGAAGTTGAATGTGCCGTATATGTGTGCTGTGCCACTTGTCTTCCAGTCCTTTGAGGAATGGCAAGCCTCCGAGCTTGGACTTCACCCCATCCAAGTTGCCCTTCAGGTGTCTCTCCCTGAGATCGACGGTGCCATTGAGCCTATTATCTACGCTGGACGTGAAGGTGCCACCGGACGCAGTGTCCCTCTTGCTGACCGTGTCAACCTCCTTGCTGACCGTGCTATGAAGTGGTCTGCCTTGCGCACGAAGAAGGCTGCTGACAAGAAGATTGCCATCACCATCTTCTCCTTCCCTCCTGATAAGGGCAATGTTGGAACTGCTGCCTACCTTGATGTCTTTGACTCTATCAAGGCTGTCTTGAAGCAGCTCAAGTCTGAAGGATACAACGTTGGTGATGCTCCCGACAGCAAGGAGGCCATCATGGAGGCTGTCTTGAATGATCCTGAAGCCAGAATTAGCTCTCCCGAACTCAACGTTGCCTACCGCATGAGCACTGATGAATACTACGAGCTCACTCCCTACGCTAAGGACTTGGAGGAGAACTGGGGACCTGCCCCTGGAAATCTCAACTCAGATGGACAAAACCTCGTTGTCTACGGAAAGCAATTTGGAAATGTCTTCATTGGAGTTCAGCCCTCCTTTGGTTACGAGGGAGATCCCATGCGTCTTTTGTTCGCCAAATCTGCCAGTCCTCACCATGGATTTGCCGCATACTACACCTACCTGGAGAAGGTCTTCCAAGCTGATGCCGTTCTTCACTTTGGTACCCACGGAAGTCTTGAGTTCATGCCTGGAAAGCAAGTTGGTATGTCTGGTACTTGCTACCCCGACCGTCTTATCAACTCTCTTCCCTCGGCCTACCTCTACGCTGCCAACAACCCATCTGAGGCCACCATCGCCAAGAGGCGTTCTTACTCCGCCACTGTCTCTTACCTAACGCCTCCTGCTGAGAATGCCGGTTTGTACAAGGGTCTCAAGGAGTTGAAGGAACTCATCTCTTCATACCAAGGACTTCGTGAGAATGAGGCTCGTGGACCTGCTATTATCAACTCAATTGTTTCCACTGCTTGGACTTGCAACCTTGACAAGGACATCGACGATCTCCCCCCACTAGAGGGTTACGATGCTAAGACGGACACCCTTGAGCGTCGTGACGAAATTGCCGGAAAGGTTTACTCTCAGATTATGCAGATCGAATCTCGTCTTCTCCCCTGCGGTCTCCATACCGTCGGTGTACCACCAACTGCCGAGGAAGCTATTGCCACCCTTGTCAACATTGCCCAGCTTGATCGCCCCGAAGATGGAATTGAGGGTATCCCCCGTGTGATTGCTGCCTCTGTTGGACGTGACATCAACGAGATCTACCGCGGAAACAACAATGGTGTGTTGGCGGATGTTGAGCTTAACGAGAAGATCACCATGGCTTCTCGTGCTGCAGTTCGTGCCCTTGTTCAACAGTCTACTGACTCCAACGGTCGTGTTAAGGAAGTGAAGAACTTTTTTGATGAGATGGGAGGCTTCTTCGGAGGTCTTATTGGGGCGAAAAAGCCTTGGACACAAGCTGTTATCGATGCTGGCTTCCCCAATGTCTCTGATGAGCGATTCGCCCCAGTGTTCTCTTACCTTGAGTTCTGCTTGAAGCAAGTTGTAGCCAACAATGAGCTCCCTGGAATTATGGAGCTGCTCAACGGTCAATTCCTCATGCCTGCTCCTGGTGGCGACCCTATCCGCAACCCTGATGTTCTTCCCACTGGAAGGAACATGCACGCTCTTGATCCCTCTGCCATCCCTACCCAGGCTGCCGTTGAGGTTGCCGAAGATGTTGTGAGGAAGCTTCTCGAAAAGCTCGCTGATGAAAACGACGGTGCCTACCCCGAGAGTATCGCCTTCACCCTGTGGGGAACCGATAACATCAAGACATATGGAGAATCTTTGGCCCAAGTTCTCGCCCTTGTCGGTGTCCGTCCCGTAGCTGATTCTCTTGGTCGAGTGAACAAAGTTGAGCTCATCCCTCTTGAGAAGCTTGGGCGCCCCCGTATCGATGTTGTTGTTTCTTGCTCTGGCGTCTTCCGTGATCTTTTCATCAACCAAATGAACCTAATGGATCGTGGTATCAAGATGGCTGCCGAAGCTGATGAGCCCCTTGAAATGAACTTCGTTCGCAAACATGCTAAGGAGTCTGCTGACGAGCTCAATATCTCTCTCCGTGATGCTGCTTGCCGTGTGTTTTCCAACTCCGCTGGATCTTACAGTGCCAACGTCGGTCTTGCTATTGAGAATGGTGGATGGGAAGACGAGAGCCAGCTCCAAGAACAATTCTTGACAAGAAAAGGCTTTGCCTTCAACGCCGACAAGCCTGGAATGATGGAGCAGCAGGCTGATCTCTTCAAGGCCGCCTTGAAGAAGGTTGATGTAACTTTCCAGAACTTGGATTCGTCTGAGATTTCCATTACAGATGTTTCACACTACTACGACTCTGATCCTACCAAGGTCGTACAGGGTCTTCGTGACGACAAAAGAAAGCCCATGTCTTTGATGGCTGACACCACTACCGCCAATGCCCAAGTTCGTACTCTCTCGGAAACAGTCAGACTTGATGCCAGAACAAAGCTTCTCAACCCTAAGTTTTACGAAGGTATGTTGTCAACCGGATACGAAGGTGTTCGCGAGATCCAAAAGCGTCTTCGTAACACCATGGGATGGTCCGCTACTGCTGGAGAGGTTGATAACTTTGTGTTTGAGGATGCCAATGATGTCTTCATCAACGACCCTGAGATGCAACAGAGGCTTCTTAATACCAACCCTAATGCATTCCGTGATATGGTGACTACTTTCTTGGAGGCCAATGGACGTGGATATTGGGAGACATCAGAGGAGAACATTGAGCGTTTGCAAGAGCTATATGCGGAGGTTGAGGACCGCATTGAAGGAGTGTAAATATCATCTCATGCCACAAATTATAGAGCAATGTAATCTTAACCCATACACAATGGATTCCGAGGACTAGATGAAACGAGACAGCTTAGTGTGGAGACCTTTTCAGTAACTCAAAAGTAAGACTTGTTGACTACAACCAATAGAGTAACATCATATAACATCGATATATTGCCCTATCCTATTGTTGCTCTACATTGCAGCTCTCTCAAGTCTAGGCCATCGGAGGAAATGCCAAATGTAAATAGCTACTTAGTATGACCAGAGCCATCGCCAACATTTCATCCATTGATGGTCTTTCACGTTCAATGACAGATTGCATCACACCTGTCATAACTAATCCAAGGATTAGAGCAAACCCTTTTCTGGTTGCCCCTGCATATTTGTGAACCAGCGCAGTCAAAATACCTCCCATAGCTCTTACTGTGATGGGAATGATTGAAAATGGAGTCCAATGCTTAAATATACCACCTTCTCCACCCAATGACGCCCTCCCATTCTTCGTAGCAAACATGGATACTAACAAGCTAATGCTGGAATAAGTACCTAATTCCATCGTGTACAGATAGGCATTTCGCCCTTTGCCACCAGCCAACTGAACCCCTTTCTGAGATAAAGCACCTGCTAACCCCGAAATGAAAGCAGCACCGAGACAAGGTAATATGCCCTTTGAAAAACTAGTATGTGGGCGAGAGTCCTCTATATCATGAGTATCAGTATGGATAATGTGAGCGTCTGCTTTCTTTTGAAACAGACCAGCGAATGAAATGGATCCCTGAAACAAGAGCGCCGAGAATAGTAGGATTGTCAATGCTACCATTTGTACCGCACTTTGCCTCTTGCCCATCAACAAGAAACACCACATGGCAGCACTCAATCTGCACATAAAGATCACAAAAATATATTAGGGATAAGCTTCTACAACAACAAGTAACAGTCTCTTTATACTCACGTCTTGGTTTGATTCAGACCATTAAATGTCACCGAATCTGTGTTTTGATACCCCAAATACGTTAGCACGCCTTGTGTCGCATATAGAATCGCTGGCAATCCGGCCAGCAGTAGCGAAGAAGATAAAGTCCAGCCATGAAGTTCAGAAGCCACAACATCTTTTCCTAAGTGGCCATAATAAAGAAATGAGTTCTCTTTTTTCCAATTATCCAGCAATCCATCATGCAAAATACATACGTACCACAGCTCAGAAAGAAGGCAGCAGAAAGACCAATCTTCACAACCTCCTCAACCATTGTAATGCCCTTCTTATTTGCTCTACTATCCAAAAACTTCCTTGTCAATGGAGGCTGTGCGCAGTACTGCAACGCCAACAAAAACATAGTAGTCAATGCAGCCGTAGATAATGTGTCAGTATTGGCTGCTGCAATCTTTGCAGCTGCCCCTCCTATGATGGATAGGGGCGATTGATGAACTTGCAATGCCAATGATCTGGTGGCATGGATTGAAGGAGGACGAAAAGACGTGATGCAAGGTGATGTTTTGCACGCCCATTTGATGTTTGAGTGATGATGGATTGGAGTTGCAAACGCTGCAAGATTATTTGGTTGATGACTTGGCCACATTGATGAGATATGTGAGAGCGACTTTGCTTGGAGTCTTGATATTTATTGCCTTTACAACAATTCAATTACTTCTATTGCTCATTCGTCGGTTCCAAGTGATGTGAAGAGTTCGGAATCGAGTTGATGGCTGATATTATTATTTGATGGACGAGGAGTGGGGTAGAGATGAACGCGCCAAAGCGAGATTCGCGCCCGGCCGCCCGCCCACCCACCTCCCGCCCCCCTTCCTCTCGGTTTGAGGGCTCAACGCCGAATCGAACATCGAACGCCTAAGCGCCTTGGCTGAGGCCTGAGGCTGGTACACAAGCGCCGTAAATAGCAGCTTGCTGCACCACAAACACAATGGGGGGAGGCCAGAGTCTAGAGGCCAAGGCCGAAGTCGTCAAGTCTCATGCCGTCACACAGCAAGCAGCAGTAGATTCAGGAGCCAACACTGCAACCGGCAAGAGCTTCACGTCTTCAGGACGCTCAGAGCTCGCGGCTCACATGATTCGTGAAAGGAAGCACGCCAATGTTTGGGATTGTAAGTCATGATCTGACACTTCCTACTCATCTTTTAATTGCACATCTAATACATCTTTGATCACTGACGACAGACTACCAGTTGATACGTTTATTAGGAGAAGGATCAATAGGATCAGTGAGCTTAGTTAGAAGAAAGAAAGGGACCGAAGGCGGTTCTGCCTACCCGAAAAAGAGTGCCATGCAAAAAATACTTGGGTGCTGTTCAAGCATTACCGAAGCTGTCAACGATACTCCAAACTCAAATGCACACCTGTATGCAATTAAAAGTATTCAGTTAAGTCTGGTACAACAGATTTATTTGGACGAATTAAAGAACGAAATTGAAGTCCTCCGATCACTCGATCATCCAAACATAGTCAAAGCCTATGAAGTGTACGAGAGTAGAAGAAATTTGTTTGTAGTGATGGAATTTTGCAGTGGCGGCGACTTGTATGTTCGTGCACCATATACGGAAAATGAAGCTGCGTCTTTAATGACTCAGCTTTGTTCGGCAATTTCTCACATGCACAAACATGATATTGTGCATCGTGATTTGAAGGTGAGTTCCATTTGACGGGAGCAGTCGTCTTTGATTGACCTTTCATCTCATGATTATCACACTTCTAAATTTGGTAGTTTGAGAATGTCATGTTTGAATCCAAGGACGAATTCTCTCCCATTAAAGTCCTTGATTTCGGCTTGAGTAAGAAATTTTTACCTGGGATGACGAAGTTGATGACCGAGGGAGTCGGCACACTGTACACTATGGCCCCACAAGTGTTGAATGGGATATATTCATCTAAAGCAGATTGCTGGAGCTTGGGGGTCATTGCCTTTGTCCTGTTGAGTCAGAGAAAGCCTTTTGCTGCCGAGACACGTGCTAAGACAAAAGAATTGATAATGAGATGCCAATACAGGTTTGATCACAGAGACTGGGATGGTATCTCACAAGACGCTAAGGACTTCGTTTCATCTCTAATTGTGTATGACCCTAACAAAAGGTTTAGTGCAAAAAAAGCATTGGATCACCCTTGGCTGAAGAAGAACTCGAATGAAAAGGATATCAGGGCATTAGTAGAGTACAAAAAACAAACAAGCTTGATGAATCATGTGCATGACAATATTATCGGTTATGCCAGAATGAGTAGTCTCAAACGGATTGCATCAGTGGTCGTTGCTCATAAGTCCTCGGCAGGTAAGTGCACAGCCGGCCCATGCGATGCGTTCCCCAAATAAAAGTGTTCTAACGCAAAATACTTTCCACAATCTATCAGCTGAAATATTGGAGATACGCAAAGCATTTGAGGCCTACGATACAGAAAAGGATGGAGTGATCTCCTTGTCAGAGTTCAAGGCAGTTTTTTCACAGTTCAACTATACAGATGAAGAAATGAACGATATGTTTGATAACGTGGTGCGTAGGCCTTTATTTTGCATGACATACGAATCTTATCAATGGTCTTATCTGTAGTGACTTATATAAGTAGGATATCAATGGCTGCAACGAAATCACATTCACCGAATTCATTGCCGCTACTCTTACTTTGCATGGGAGAATCGAGGAGAAAAGGCTTGCTGAAGCGTTTGATCTTATAGACGAAGATGACACTGGATACATATCCAAAGAGGTGCGTACGTGCGTGAAACTTCCATAGGACTGGTGTGGAAGTCACTTACATATCTTGCAATGAATCAGAACTTGGAAAAATTACTCGGAAAGAGGTACGTGCCAAACCGTTATCTGTTATTAAGTCTTCCAGCAGCTACCTGATATTCACTCTGTCTGCAGTGTTGACCCAGAAAGAGTAGAGTCTTTGATTCGTGAGGTAGATGTTGACGGAGACGGACGCATTTACTTCTCCGACTTTATAGCAATGTTTAGAGAGGATAATTGTCAGCAATGCATTGATTGCCTTGGAACATCAACCTCAAGAAGAAGCACTTCTCACTCTTCTGAGGCATAAATATCATGATGTAAGTGTTGCAGTATGTACTGTATCGTTTCAAGTCAGATGTAATCAATGAGTTGGCATTACACGTTACCCTTCAGGTGAAAACTTCCAAATGAAAATACCTCCTTCTTCACCAACCGATACAATGCTCTTTTGATCTGGGCTGAAGACCACCTTATTAATCTTCCCACTGTGGCCCTTGCCGGAGGCCTCGATCTTGCCATTGTCATAATTCCAAACATTGATCATCTTGTCGGCACCTCCACTAACGAAGTATGTTCCATTATACTGAACGTCAAGACAAGTGATGTCTGACTCGCCGCCCGTAATGAATCGAATCGGCATTCCATCATAAGCATCCCAAAACCCAATCTTGTTGTTGGCACTGCCAGACAGATATTGACTTTCATCCGGGTGGTATCGAATCGCATTGAAAACTGTTGGTTCATACAAGGCATGGATGCGGACTCCTTTCTGCAAGTCCCAAATAATACAGCTTCCATCAGAAGATGCCGATGCGACTTGGCTTCCGTCATTGTTACAAACCAATGCATTGACTTCGCCACGGTGCTCTTTTATTGAATGGACCATGGTTTGATGCTTTTCATTGATCTTCCAATATCGCACCCGGCCATCTCTTCCTCCACTGACAAGGTGCCACGTCTTTCCATGTTCGTCTTGGTTACAAATGGCGAGTGATTTGACTCCTTCACTGTGAGCATCAGGGATTATGAATTGCAACTTGCCACTTTCGGGGAAGAAGGAACGGATCTTGCCATCGGACCAGCCAGAGACAATGTTTTCTCCAGACGGTGTTATATCCACAGCATAACAAGTCAAATTTGGCACATTGATTCGAAGCAATTCTCTCCTCTTGGCTGCACTCCAAATACGAATATCCTGCTCAGAAGCAGTGACAAATATATCCGAGCTCTTTTGAGGGAATTTAACGTCGTGAATCTCTCCGAAATGGCACGTCTCGCGCAACTCTGGAGTGAAGGTAGAAATATCAATGCTGTACCTTTGCGAAAATTCAGTGCCAGCAAGAAAACTCTTTCCATCAGGATTCATTGCGATACTTGTCACTGCGCCATGTAATTGATTTACATGCGATGATATTCTTTGGAGGTTTGGATTGAGAATCTGTACAGTGCCATCTCCCGCTCCCGCAATGACATTAGTATTGCCAGTGTTCGGATTCACCACACACGCCAATGACTTGACTCCCTTTGAAAATCGATCTTGACAATACACCATCATACTTGGATGACTGATTTCGGGCTCATTAAATGGCTTGATTTCATCTCTTTCAATATTGAACTTGATTACTTCTCCGGTCTTATTACCAGCAAAGGCAAACGAGTCATCTTCCGAGATGCAGAGGCACTGCATGACTCTGCGTACAGATCCCATGCTGACATCAATAGGATGCAGCTTAGGTGTTGACACGCAGATTTGCCACACACGAATATGGCAATTACCACAAGTGACGAATCTATCATTGCGTTTGTTGAGCCACTTTATGCAATGGGCGAAGTCAGTGAACGC
Source organism: Cyclotella atomus (assembly GCA_036939935.1). NCBI lineage: Eukaryota > Bacillariophyta > Thalassiosirophyceae > Thalassiosirales > Thalassiosiraceae > Cyclotella > Cyclotella atomus. The sequence continues at coordinate 23,272 of JALLPI010000630.1, read as the reverse complement.
TCGGCTACCACAAATAGCCACTCCACTTCTTACGTTCCAGACTACCAAATCGTTGTCATCTTGACCGCCCAAAGACGTTAGATATTGGCCATCACAACTAAAGTCAATTGCTTTCACGCATTTATGATGCTGCCTGAGAACATGGAGGATACACTCCTCGGATGAAGCAACATCACTCAGATACAATTCAGTGGCCTTTTCTAAGTCCCATACGACCACTTCTGTCTTGAATGCCGCCGAGGTTTCATGTCCAGATGCAAGATATTTGCCGTCCTTCGAAATTGCAACACATGAAATCTTCTTGTCTATGCCGGCATCTGAGAAAAACTGCCTCTTGGATGCCAATGCTCTGAGTATTACTGTCGAGCCGAGCGGAAATACTACGAACTTGCCACATGGCGTGTAGTGAAGGCCGTCATTGATTGACCCTGTAAAACCGATAACCGAATTAAGGCTGAGCATCAATATTCGTCTCGGGAATCACGAAGACTGCGAGCGAGATGAGAGATCTGGCCTGTGGCGTCAATTCAGACTCGAATCTGTAATTGAAAAATGTTAAAAACATTTGATGGAATTGGAACAATATTAGCTTATATATCTAAAGTTCCATCAATCTCTCAAAGCTCTTAAACTCTAGGCCAGACGGTTTGTCAGCAATGTCATCAATGCTCTTTGTGTCTAGTTCCAACATTTTGCATTGATACATTCAATTAAGATGCATAGAAGACGTTATTTGGCCTACCAAATTCGGTGATGCTCATACCGATTTTGGTCGAAAACATCTCGTCGTGAAAACGACGACATGCTCGGAGCATCTCAAGACGATGGCGTTCGTTCTCAACCCTCGACCAATTGTAATTGTATCTAGTCGAATCTGGATTTGATGACACCATGAGTGTCTGCCTCAAGCGGTTGTTGCGGACACCTTCGGTTCGTCTAACCTCAATCAACCCTGGACGACGGGTTAACAAATCATTCAAAGCATCCTTTGGTTCACGATCCTCAACTAAAATCGTTTTGGGTGAGATGCATGAATCACCAATCAATGATAACAAGAATGCTCTTACTAGAGTCCACTCTCCTTGATGATAGTGGTGTCGTGATTCCAGTAATTCAGCTGTCTCTGGGCAACTTGTGCTTGATAATTGTTCAACTTGCCTTCCAAAAATCACAAATGATGCTGCGTGACCAGTCTTCATCATTCTCAAGTCATGGCTGACGAGGAATGTTTCCTACACGATGGTATTTAATGGATCTTCCATTCCTGACGGATCGTGTCGTGTGCAGGTAGAACCATTTTGTTTGAGATTGGAACAACCATCGAAGGAGCACTTGCAGTGAGCACCACAAAATCCGTTAGAATGCGTTGCATCGGCAGGACAACTGTCGTGTCTGCAAGGTCCATTCAACTGGCATTGTCCACTGGCGTACTGTCTGTTGAGATGGCAACCTTGGATAGAGCACTCATGGTGAGCATCGCAATATACGTTAGTAGGCGTTGCATCGGCAGTACACTTGTCATGTGTGCAATTACCATGCAAGATGCAACGCCCACTGATGTAGATTCTGTCGCGTTTACAACCATCGACAGAGCACTTGAAGTGAGCATCTTGCAATCTCTTTCACCTAGTAATTTGCAACAGCTTTGATATCATCTGTAATGCATCCAGTGTCTAATACAATCATCTTCGTGTCTACAATTATTGGATCATCGGGTTGAGCATAACCACTAATCTCATTAACCGTATGTGCTATAGATATCTTTGCTGCTGCATTTGAAAATACTGTGGTTCCCAATGCTGCATTTGGTATCATTTGGTATCGAATTCTGCACATTGTGTTAGTACGTACCTTAGATACTAGATAACGCGTACTAACTTATAACGTCATCATACGTCATCAAGCATCCAAGTTGTACATCGCAACCATGGTGATAGGATGACTGAAAGGCAATGAGCCCCTTTAACGCAGAATAGCATATTTATGCACAACAATCCATCGCGCGAAGTGAGGAGTATCATTCCCCCCTTTACGCGGAGCAAAACAACGAATAACAACAGAGATACGTCCAATTGCATCATAAGTGCAATTTGCGAGGAACATCCAACGCAGAGGAAACGTATTGGACTAACAATTGAGAATTAACAAGATGAATCTTCAAGAAAACAACAGTAACAACAACAGTTCGGACGGAGAGGCCGCCCGAATGATGCGCACTCGTTCTCACGGACCCCCATCCCCGGATGCCAAGGCCACGCAGGACTTCAAGTTGCAGGGAACAGGGAAAACAATGGGGGAACACCCGACACAGGGACAGGGGGATCACGAGCCAGATGGTAGGAAAGAAGGAAACCAAGGGGGAACGGATGCAAGTAACAAGAATAATGAGAATGTGGTATCTGATGCCATTGAGGGCGCGACAAATGTTGGTTCAACCGACGGAAAACGTGGGGGACGTGTGAATATTACACGAAACAACGAGGGATCCACGGTATCTCAAGCCGAGACGTCTGAAAGACACACCGATGGGCACGACGCAAACATCAACAACAACGCTGTCGAGCCATCCCAAGAGGAAGAAGATGAGAGCAATCTCATCACCCCTATCCGTCGTATGAAGAACTTCGAAAGTGAGCTCGAGAGGCGTGATGGAAGCACATTCGAAAGTTACGTCACCACAACATCTTTCCAAGCCAATAACAAGTCGTTCAAGGATGATCTGCAATCAATCAAGGACAATCTCAACAAAATCACTGGCACAAACGAAAACATGTCATCCGAGATTAGGGATTTAGTCAGGGGATTAGCCACGATGAATGAGACCATGCAGAGAATGGCCACGACATTTGCCACCAAGAATGATTTGGAGTCGGTAGCCACTAAGAACGATTTGGAGCGTGTCACGAAGGATGTGGCGGAGATTAAACAGTCCAACGAGACCTGGATGAAGGAGCAAATGGAGAAAATAGAGAGTACGATCAAGACTGCCGAAAAAGCAGCCACTAAGTTCTACCAAGATGGCATCACGGCAGTAAAGGAGACCGCCAAGGCAGAGGTTGCAACCTACACCGAAATCGATTTGCAAGACCACAAGGAAAAGTTGAATGGATTCTTGGCCCGCTCAGTGGAGTTCGACGAGTTAATCAAGACACATTCTGAGGAATGTGAAACAATCCTAGCCCAGCTCAAGGAATACGACGCTAAATATGGCACGATCACCAAGGAAATGGGCGTTAGCAAGTCGGCATATGATGAATGTCAAGCCAAGGTAGAGAAAATGGAAACGGAATTGATTGCAGTACAAAACGTGGTGAAGCAACATACGGAGGAAGCAGCCAAGAATCTTGAAGGTCTACCAGCAATGAAGGAGTTAATGAAATCGATCACCGACAATAGAACTGAGATGGAGAAGACAGCTGCAGACTGCAGCAATGCATGCGAGGCCACACTCAAGAAACTCAACGAGACGAAGATGAACGTGGATAATAAGTTAACCACAGTATCTCGAGAGTACAAGACTGTGGAGAATTTCTGCAAGAGAATCTTGAGCCGAGAGGATCAAAAGGACAAGTTGGTGGAAAGATTGGCAAAAGTCGAAGCTTACACTGAAGGCTTAGCCAACATGTGCAAGGCGCAGGCAGAAGGAGTACTCACCAACACGATTGAGATGGCCACCGACAATGCCAAATCAATTGTTGAGTTACAAAACGAGATGGCAGTTGCAAATCAGTTGATTGAGGAGCAACGAAATCGAGTAGGCCCAACTCAGAAGGCGGATGAGAATTGGATCGTGCAACTAATTAAGAAGCACACCAGGTTTAACTCACATACTCTCCAAGAAATTGCCAAGCAGCATTTCGGCAACAACCCAATCACGGATAAGGATGGCGACATCATGACTGACCAACGAGTAATCCATCTTATCAAGGATAACTTTCAAGAAGGCTGGGTCCGAGAAGTTGTGAAGAGCATGCTCCCGAAACGAGAAGAGTTGAAAGAGATCTGCCGCGAAGGGTACGAAGACTATAACAAGCAGGTGGAGCAAGATATTGATAAGAAGTATCAGGAGCTCTTGGATAGGGCACAGGCAGCACAGGTCGGTATGGATGAGCAAGAGAGCAAAGTGAAATCGGCAATTGCACAAGCTCAAAGCGAGGCCAAAACAGCTAATGATGGCATGCAAGCAAGTATTTTGGATCAAGTACTCAAGGAGATGGATCTAATGTCAGTACAGCATCAAGATCTCCTGACCACAATGGTCACAAATGCAGTTGACGATGCGATGGCAAAAACACAGCCCAAAATTAACATCGACAGCATTGTAGCAGATGCAGTGACGACAGTGATGGCCAACATCGCAGCTCAATCCGAAGTAGCCAACCAAGCATCCAACCAAGCAGCCGAACACGCAACCGATCAACGTTCAAATGACGCTGCACCTGGTGGAGAGCCACAAGCCGAAGGAGAGGATGCACCAAAACATTCGGGATATGTACATTTCGAAACGAGAGAGCGAGCAATCGCATACCGTCTCGAAACGCACAGGCAACTGATGGAATTAGATTTTTTGTGGAAGAAGGATTTCGAGAGCAAGAACGAAGCAGTGGCATGGATGGAAGAATCCGATGCAGAGGCGCAATCGAAACAGAAGACGCCTGACAACCAGAGCAAGACTCCATCATCGAATAACCACCCGTTCAAGACCCCATGGTCCCAACGTTCTTCACCGAAATACTCGCCACCACCAGGAAATAGCCCTCCATACGACGATGCAGCGAGCAACGAAAGGGACTACAATCGAAGAACCCAGTACGATTGGGAGGATTACGGCGGTGACCATAGCCCAGATGGATACTATGGCAATGGAACAGCTTTTTGGACGGATAGCCGAGGTTTTCGCCATGCTCTGCCGAACCATCCACCAAATATGGATCGAGCAGGACAATATGTACCGAACCAAGAGGAATGTGAAAGGATGAACGAGCAGTTTGAACAGGAGGAGTATTTTGCTAGACAAGGTAGGAGCCCGCCAGCACTCCCTCCTGAACAACGTCGTTACGAGAATCACCCCGGCAGGCGTGAAGAGTATCGAAATCCACACGTAGCTCCACATCGTTACGAGAATCACCCCGGCAGGCGTGAAGAGTATCGAAATCCACACGTAGCTCCACACTATCAAGAACGAGTGTACGATGACCAAGAGATGAAAGCAAACTACCTCAATGGTCGATACGGCACACCAGCTCTACAACCAAGCGACATACAACGCTTGGGCTTCACCAACCCACAGAAATCTCACCATGTACTGTTTTTGATGCACCAGCAACTACTATCTACATGGGAGAGTTCAAGCAGGTATGAAAATCGAAGCGGCCCAAATCCAACAACCATTCTTAGCAGTAGTGCATTCGTTCCACTCGAGTCAAGGAAGCAAACCGATGTTATCAATTGGCTGAATAACTTATCCACCATTGCGCTGGCCCACAACATTGCAATCACTCCATTTGAACACATCGAACCAACGTACGGCGCAATTGCGTTATGCATTCCAGGCGTAGGAGAACACAAGTACTCAATCATGAGCCGAGTACTGTATTCGATACTTTCTTCAAAGCTCCTCCCAATGCAGGTGAATGCCGACGGCAGCGAACTTTCGGAAGCATTGGAAATGGCAACTGACAAGGAGGTACCAGACGGATATGAGTTACTATGGGTTCTAATTCAAAAGTTGATACCAGCTTTCGACGAGGAGGAACTCGACACTCCTTGGCCGAAGTATTCGGACTATGACACGATCTTCCAGTATGCATTGGCAATCGAGCAGACAGTCATGATGAAGGCTAAACGGCAGGATCATGTAGCCCCAAAGGTTGTCGCTTCACAATTCTTGCAAGGCATCATGAATGAAGCAAATCAGGCTTATCGATTCCAAGCACAAATTTTGAAGACTGCATTGACACCTTTGAATTCTAAAGGCCCAATTCCCAAGCGTTTCAATTTGAGGGCCATGGCGACCGAAATCACCAAGTCAAAACCTAAGGAACAGGATGATCCTGACCTCTCGAAACATCATTCCATCTACAAAACCAACATGTCTTCAACTGGAACCATCACTGAATCTCAACCGACAAGCAATTGGTTCCAACAAGCCACACCGTCACAAGACGAGGATCATATGCAAGGATTTACGAGGGAGAAGTATTGCGTGAATGAAGCCATTTATCGTCCAAAAGATGGCAGGCCGAGGAAAAGCCGATATCCAGTACCAGATCCGGCCAAGTCAATCAAACGCAAGCCGTCATTATACGACGCCTCCATCCAATGCGAGGCATGCAAACAACGAGGTCATCCAGCTGTCAGATGTTTTGCATTAGCAGCAGCGCTCTTCATCAATGAATTCATTGCAAAGCGCAGCAATGACGCAACAGGACATGCAGCAATGGAAAATTGGATGCAACGAAATGCTCCGATCCTTCGTGACACACAAACTAATGCTGCATTGACCAAGAACCCACTCCAAGTACTAAGAGCATACATGAATTCTACGGGTATGTCGATGGAAAAGATAATGGATGAAGTTGATTGGCATCATTTTGATGAGGGTAGCACTACCACAGAAGTCTTTGGTATTGCCGGAAATTGCGCTATGGGTGAGGAGTCAGACGAATGACTCCTTTGCACCGTTAACGCAACATCCACACCATTTATTAATAAGGAGTATACGTTGAATGAACGATTAATACCTGGTGAGAATGATTATGTTAACGGTGGAGACCTGAAGAGGGTTCACTTCAACGAAAAGGAGAAAGTGTTAGAGAGAGAGGATGTGAGTGAATTGAAGGATAGTCATGGAGATTTGGATGATGAGCGAGATGTGGTAGCTATGATGGCTAAATTGAACGAAGAAATGAAATTGTTAATGAACAAGTTTCAATTGGAGCCAATACTGAACAAGATCGACGACGAAGAGAGTGTTGAGGCGAAAGATGAGGAGACTTCGACAGCAACGATTGTAGAAGAGAGTGAAGAGCAAGAGAATGACACGGAGTTGATGCCAAAATCCACAGATATGGAGTTAGAAGAGTTGTTGAAACGAGTCAAAGCAGACCCGACATTGGCGAAAGCATTGGCCACCTCCATTTCGAAATGGGAAGCTGAACTATTGGACGAGAACATCGCGGACGAGTTTAATATCCCAGATCCTAACAAAGAAACACCGCCTGATATCTGTCCTTCAACACCACCTCCACCTGAACCACCGCCTGAATCACTGCTGAGTGAAATTGCGAGACCACCATCACCGACAGACATTAGCGATTTTCCGTACTTCGACCTAGAGCCACAAGATGATCCTCCATTCAAGCTACGTCCATCTACTGCATCCATTTTACCAAGATTTCAAGTAAATCGAACCAAATTGGACCAACACATGTCTGATATCAGGCAAACCCAGGAGAGTATAGATGATTGGGAGGACGACGAGGTCAGAGTATCGGAAGTTACCTCGTACAGTGTCATTGCGGACATTGGAACATATGGCAAGACATTCAAGTTGAACAGAACAAGTGTAGATCGTGGGAATTTGACGGATTCTGGTGCCAACTGTTGCATGACAGCAAATTTAGCTGCACTGACGGAGGTTAAATTACTGACACACCCAATCATCATTGGACTAGCAGTTACTGCGGATGGAGCTGTGTCGAGTTCGTCGGAATGTACACATATCGGCAAGATGACAATCAAGTGTGATGATGGATCAACGTTCAAAACCAACTGCTTCTATAACCCAAACGCATCTGACACCATCATATCTCCCCAAGCCATCATTGACGAGAGTAATGAGTTTACATCTTGGAGCCAAACTGGACGTAAATTCGGCCGAGCAGGCCAAATCAATTTCTCAGGCCCACAAGGTACCAAGACCATCACGTTGCAACAGTACGATGGACTTTATTACATCAGCGCGTCAACCTATGAGATAGTCAATGAGAATGAACAACAGGATAGTCACAAAGATCCACCTACATGCAGAGAGTTTTCTGCCAATCGAGTGGAAGTTCAGACGCAAACCGCACATTCTACGCTCAAGAAACCAAAGAAGCAGCCTGCACGTCCACACAAGTATGCTCCAGTATCAAAAGCGAAGGCACTCGAATCAGAATGTTGGTACCTGAGATTAGGAGGATGCAACGAAACACAGCTGGACAAGTTGACGGATCACGCCATTGGCATTCCAACTAAATTCGAATGGCACCCATTTAGGTTTGTCGACTTCAAGGAGCAAGCGAGAATGAGGAAACAACCCGCTGGTCGTGATCCTGTCAAAGCAGCTTCGAACGGACAACGATTCTACATGGACTTTGGCTTCATCAGAGCTTCGAATGACGATTTTTCAAGACCTAACATCAAGAAAGATCGAGTAGTGGAATCATTTGATGGATTCAACTCATACTTATTAGTAGTTGACGAGGTGTCAAAGTATTCATGGATATTTCTCACCAAGTCCAAAGAACCCCCAATCGAACTAACCAAGATATTCATGAATAGGTTTGCCAACGAGGAAGGAGGTTCAATCCGATGTGATCAAGGCGGAGAACTAGCTCGATCGTCTGAATGGAGGACCACCATGCTGAAAGACTATCAGTATACAGTAGAACCTACCGGTGCAGATAGTCCATCGCAAAATGGGCAAGTCGAACGGTACAATGACACAGTTGCCACAATCATTCGTACACTTTTGTATGGAGCCAACCTTCCTGCAAAGTATTGGTCAGTAGCCGCAGTACACGCTGTTTACTTGATGAATCGCCGAGTTCACAGCGCCATAGACATGACCCCATACGAAGCATGGTATGACGAGAAACCCGATCTGAGCAAGCTGAAAGTATTCGGCTCCAGGGTTAGTGTAAAAGTCACGGGAAAGCGTCGATCAAAGTTGGATAGACATGACTTCACAGGCATTTTTGTTGGGTACACTGCAACAGATGAGAATATCAGATATATCGATGTCGACACTGGAGTAGTCAAAACGTCACATCATGCAGTATTTGATGAATCATGGTATCTTCAACCAAGTCGGCCACCAATGGCGCAGTTACTGTATGACATGGGATTGGAGAATGAGATACAGTTCGAAATACCTCCTCCTAACCAACCGAAAGAACCTGCAAGTTGGCCACCCATACTGGATAAAACACCACCCGAACTGCCCAAGATGGCTATAGGAACTCCAATACCATTGAGATTATCGGAAGCTCCAATTCATCGAATGGAGGCGGCAGCGGCAGCGAAAGTGGCTAGTCCGTACCACAACACAGCCCTGGATTTCCAAGTTCACAAGTTAGACATAATCCAAGACATGCAATTCGATCGAGAGGAAACGTTTGCACAGGTCTACCTATCACCATCTCCATACTTCGAGGCGTTCCAAGAGGAAGTAGACATCCGCAGCTGGACACATCACGACCATCACACTGCAGGTTTCGTTTTTGTCGAGAAGGATGACAGACTAGTTTTGGAAAACATCTTAAAGTCAACGCCTGCCGCTAGAATTGATAAGTGGAGATCAAGACTTCGTGGAGCAACCTTACTCGAAGTGGAAGGACGACCAGTACAATCACCACAAGAAATTCATGGCATTCTCAAGAATTTGAAAGATCGAGATTTCAAGAGATGCCGACTAACATTCGCACACTCCGAAATCAAGTCAGGCCTGACATCCCAAGGCATACCACAGTTGCACATCGACCAGCTCAACACGAGATTCATTATGAACTTGGATCATATTGCTAAGCAAGATGCCCCGAAAGTCCATTCTGGGGGGGTGCAATCGTGGAGGTTCTCAAAGCTCACGAGAGGTAAACTGTTGAAGACGAAAGAGTGGGACGAATGGAAACAAGCGGAATGGCTGCAACTAGATCAGTACTACAACCAAGGCATGTTTGGTGACCCTACTTTTGTCACCGATTATTCACAGGTGTTCCACCTCGTATGGACGTACATGATCAAAGATCTGAACGCTCGAAAGAAAGCTAGAATGGCATGTGACGGATCCACACGAGGAGGAAAAGCTAGAGTACTCGATTACACACACGCCAACTGCATTGATCACACAGCGTCCAGATTATTTTATGGCATTGCCGCAGCGGAGAACATGGTAATTTACGGTGCCGACGTGGGCAATGCATTCGCCGAGGCACCACCACCGAAACAAGGTTTTTACATACTACCTGACCGAGCATTCAAGGAATGGTGGGAAGCGAAAGGATTCAAGCCACTCAAGGAGGGACAAGTAATTCCGGTGATGAGAGCAATGCAAGGCCACCCTGAATCGTCACGGCTATGGGAGAAACACATCGATAGGATCATCCGAAAGCATGGTTTCAAACCAACCATTCACGAACCATGTTTATACATTGGATATGTTCGAGGCGAGAGATGCATATTCAAGCGACAAGTTGACGACTTTGCACTCGCCACGGAAAACGAAGACACAGCACAACATTTCTTCGACATTCTAGACGATGAGTTGACAATGCCAATGAAACGATTGGGATTAATCACACTGTTTAATGGTGTGGATGTGGTACAATCGAAATACTTCGTCAAGATATCGTGCAAGACTTACCTCGAGAAGATTTCAGTCAGACACCTTCAAAATTGGATGCAAGATGCCAAACTAACGGCATACAAACCATTACCAATGCCAGCAACGGAATCGTTTATGAAGAGTTTCAACATTGCTGTTGGAGACCCAGACAAGAAAATTCAAGAGGCCCTAGAGAAGGAATACAAGTTTGCATACCGCAGTGGCATTGGCGAAATAATTTATGCAATGGTTACAGCTCGTCCTGACGTATCGACAGCTGTTGTACGATGTGCTCAACACAGCGCATGCCCAGCAGACACCCATTACAAGGCTGTGAGGCACATACTCAAGTATCTCTACCAAACGAGGGACGATGGCATCTATTACTGGCGAGCAAGACCATTAGACAAGCTCCCAGAACACCCAATGCCAACTCATAGCGCCGCAACACACGGCGTTATACCATCCCACGTCAAGCGACAGGCACATGCCCCATTAGAACCAGTTACATCGGCAGATTCTAACTGGGCAGCATGCCTCAAAACTCGAAGATCAACCACAGGTATCAGTATAAAATTAGCTGGCGGAGTCATCGCCTACAAAACGAGACTCCAACCAACAGTTGCTAATTCTTCTACCGAAGCCGAGTTCATGGGAGCTCACGATGCAGGCAAAATGGTTTTATTTATTAGATCAATCCTATTTGACCTTGGCATTCCACAGCAGGCAGCATCAGTCATTTACGAAGACAATGACGGTGCCACGGCAATGGCAAATGCCCAAAAGCCAACATCGAGAACTCGTCATATGGACACTAGGTACTTTGCTTTGTCTGAGTGGGTAGAAAGGGACCTGATGATACTAGAGAGGATTCATACGTCTATCAATGAGGCGGATCATTTTACAAAAGTTCTCGACAGGACTTTATTTTACAGGCACATTGATCACATAATGGGACACATCCCACCACCGTATTCTCCATGCTTCGACGCGAATGCGTGGACAGCAGGAACAGTGGTGAAGGATGAGGACTTTACACGTGATTCTTTGGCAATCAGGCCAGAAGCAGCACGAGCTGCGAAGTGCATTGTAGATAGATTGGATTTGTGGGTCGACCTTTTGTCTCATGTTTGCGAGTCCAATCCAATCTGGAACAACTCCACATTGGATTGTGGGGGGGTGTTAGTACGTACCTTAGATACTAGATAACGCGTACTAACTTATAACGTCATCAAGCATCCAAGTTGTACATCGCAACCATGGTGATAGGATGACTGAAACATTGCACACCCATTGGTAGTACGAGGGATCAGGTGAGGAAAGATTACACTACACAGACGTCAATGAATGACACAGCGTTGGGATCTACACAATTTACTATGAGCTGACTACGACAACAAAGCAGCAGCGACCTCCAAAGCCTTCCAATGCCAACAAATGAAGGATTCAAGAAGCAGGGGCGGCGGCGCGACGGCCATCATATCAAATCAAAAGGATACCCAAGAATACCAGCCACAGCGATCCTTGGGACAAACAAATAATGGCAAAATGCTTCATTTTGCAGAATGAAGCATGAAGAAGCAAAAAGAACAGCTCGATTTAGAAATCTTGATGAAAACTTTTTTCGCCAATGGAGATAAAGCGATTTTTTAAAATTGAGCGAGTTTTAAAATGCGTGTCATATCTAGTGCTTATTGTTCTATGGTGGCTCTCCGGAGGCTGCGCTAATGAAGGCTAAGGGAAAGATTTCGTTGCAGATGTTGAATATGGTTTTGTGGCCGTCTGCGTCGGTCGTGATCGAGTGTAGGAGGTGAGCTATTGGTTCCAAGACTCTCGGTTGGCACCTGTGGTTGTGTACTCCGTACCAGTTTCTCGGTCCGCGGCGTTGGTCTCTCGGGACAACGTCGAGTTGATTGTAAGCGTTAGCGATGAGGTGAATTCATTGACAATTAAATAATTGTCATTGTCGATGTCATTGTCGATGTTGGAAAGATTGTCTGATTGAGACATTGTACTCTATGTGGACGATGTCCAAATCTGATACCTTTTCCAAGATTAGTACCTTCTAGGTACCCTTTCTCTGAAGTGTCTTGGTTGTAGTTTCAGTTGGGAGTTTGATGTCACATTGAAGTAGCGTTTTAGCATGAGTGTTGTATGGAGATACACTCAAGACCTTGGATATGGTCGAGTACTTCTTAGTACTTTTCAAGTACTTTTGTCGACAAACATTTCGTATTACATTTGTAGGATAATCTCGGTTATTATAATTTTCACTTTTCAACCAAATTCGACCAGTTACAAACAACTTCCTTTGCTCCTCGATTAGTTGTCTCACCGATTAGGTGAGTTAAACTCTCTCTCTCTCAATCTCCGATAGGTTCGCTGGTCGTTTAGACTCTAGTGGATTGAGTTGGTTAAGAGAGAAGAAATTGAATAAGCTGAAGCTGTTGTTGATTGATTGCTGTTGACGTCTCGAGAATTGAGATTTATGAGCTCTCAATCTGTAGCCGTTTCAGCAATCGAGGTGGTCTGATTTTGCTCGTATGACTCAGTTGAGTAGTTTCGATTCCTGTTAGAAGACTCAATACCTTCTACTTATACAAAACATCCGTATGTAGGTCACATTCGAGGCGAGATCTGACGACACACATGACAATTCGCCCATGTGTGTTTTCGGCCATGTGTGTTGTCATTGACTCACCTGGTGTGCCTGACCGGGTCGAACCTACTATTTCCATTAATCTTACTGTGGCTCTATATTGCTCAAGGCAAGCTTCCAAATGTTAAATCATAACAACTTGAGTAATCTACAAATCTATAGCTCTATTCGAGTCAAGCTTTCAAATGTTATATTATCATAACTACTACTTCCATATTCCCTTTCCTCTGATCCATTCCTTCCCATTTTGACTCATTCTACAACAGACCCATCCGACCATATAGGCTCTAATACTAAGCTGTCCCTTCAGAGTCAGACTAAAATGCTAGGCACAATTTCTGTTGGATCTGAAAAGATCACGAACGAACGCCACAAATTTATCTTCAGAATCTTTCATTAGATAATCGAGCCGGCCACTTTCTGCCTCCAATGCTTTCTTTGCTTCGGAAAGTTGTCTTTCAAGAGATGCCTTCACAGCCTGACCAGTCTTTTCGGCTGTCTGGCATCGGCTCTCTACTCTTTTTAGCTTTTCTGAAATCACCCGTACCTCTTGTTGTGACAGCTCATTGTCATCAATACACTATCAAAGGGGATGTTAACGTAGAGTCAGTCGAAAGTCATACACATGTGGTATTGCAAGCAGATAATTATACTTACTTTGCGCAGTCGAGCCTGCAGCAATTCTGTTTGCCTCTTTTCCTCCGACAAACTTGCTTTAACCTTCACGTTCTCCGTTTCTATGACACTGTTTCTACTTTTGATCTCTTCAAGCTGCTCACTGTAGTGCTCTAACTTTACCGTGAGTCTGCAATTCTCTTCAGTCACACGTTTCATATCGTTGGAGATCAAATCGATGTCAATCTTGTGAGTACGTTCCATTTCTAAGCGGATCTCACTGCAGCTACTTTCCAGTTTTGAAGTCATCTCTGTCACGACCTTTGCTGTTTTGTCTTTGGCTCTATTTGTGAGAGCGACAGCTTCTTTCTCTCGTTTTTCTGCCGCTGCCAGCTGCTGTTGTGCTGCATCTAAAGCAGTTTTAGTTTCGTTCAGATCAAGCCTCGATGATTCAGCCAAGCGCAGCGCAGTTTGCAAATCTGCATTCTTCTTTTCCAGTCTTTCTATCTCTTTTTTGAGATTCGCGTTTGTATTCTGCACCTCTTGAAGGTTAAGTTTAATCTCACAGAGCTCTTGTTTAAGCCTCTGATCGGCTTCTGCATATTTGCATATCCTGTCTTTCAAGCTAGCAATGTCTCCATTTTTGGTTTTCTCCATCTCTCTTAACTGTTGTACTTCATTCTGTGCATTTTCTAAGTCATCTATTCTCGAGGATAACTCTTGGCTAACAGCGTCAAGTTTGCTTACGATGTGTAGATTTTCGTTCTTGAGCGAAGCATTTGCTTTAGAGAGCTCTTCGTTGGCTTCTTCTAGCACCAGCACTTGGCTTTTGGTATCTGACAGTTGCAGTTGAAGTTCCACCCATCTTTTTTACATGAACAGTAAATGTGAGTGCAACAAAGGGCAAATGGCATTGGTACAATAGATCGTTGCACTCACTCGGCATGACTAGCCTTGGCATGAGATAGTTCGGCATTGGTTAGCTCTAGCTGCCTTTGCATTTCGCTCAAGTCATATTTTGCTATGCTCAGCTTATCCTGAACGGCCATGACATCGCTGCAGTTCGACAGTCGAAATGGGGGAAGGCCGCTTATCTTTCCGACGTCTTCCCACATCATGCGATAGTGCTGGCTCTTTTATAAAACCACCTGTCGAAGTTTATAGTTTTGAGTACATATACCCACTTTCACTTTGAGCACGAAAACTTGGCTCCAGCGAAAACTTCGAGAAATGAGTTTATCTGCCGTCGGAAGCTCTACGCATGGGCTTCTACCGGATTTAAATTACGGCCAAAATGAACAAGCTTATCAAAAGTTGTGTTCTAGATTCGCTCCTTTCCTTCTCCTTCTTCTAAGTGCTGATTGCAATCTCTCTACCCTCCTTCTCTCAATAACAGGAATCGCCAGTGCAAACAATGTACATCGAAGGCCCTCAATTCAGGCTGGAGGATTCTGGATCTTCCTCTCAGACGCATAATTTTCCCGCTATACCTGGATTCCGACCAAATGACCCATCATGTCGGCCACCAAGTGCGAAAAATCAGTCGTTGACCTTTGTGAATGGCTACATGATGGTGCGATATCCACTTTCTTATGACAATGGAACGATAAACTCCGCTTTGAGTCGACCTCCTACTGCGGCTCCGATTGGTACAACCAAGGAAGTTTCAGACCCTACTGATGTCAGCGGAAGGTATTCTTTTCACCGCAAAAAGGTTGATCGTTCAAACGGCAACATTCCGCTTCCCTTCTGTCCGTCATCTTCTCTTCCACCTTTCTTGGAACACGATCGCCGTGTCCTCCTCTTCAATGCATACTGCGAAGAAAACGTCCTTCAGAGCGCCATTGAAGACAAGAGAGTTCTGGTCAGTGAAATCTACTTTTACGTCGAAGATGGGACCATAGAGATCATCCAAACGAAGCAGGAGAACAGTGGCATTCCTCAAGGTGTCTTTCTGAGGAGGAGCAAGGTTCCAAAACCCGCAAGCTCGCGCTTCTACGAAATCAACGATCTGAAGATTGGAAATGAGGTGATGATTTATGGCAGAAAGTTCCACATTGTCAGTTGTAATGGTAGCACTAAAGAATACGTCATGGATCGCCACGGTTGGGACGCGGATGAGGTCAAGCAGCTTCCACTTCCCCGTGATCATTTTGCTGAGTCAATCAAGGCGAAGATGAGGAGAGAGTCGGGTGTTCCAGGAGTTGACAGGAAGCGCAAAATGAACGATCTGAAGTTGGTCATGGAATCAATGTTAGGTAAAGAATCTTCCATCATGGATCGAGGCATGTTCTTGGAATGCGGAACAGATGCCCTATGCTTTCACGTTATTTGGGACGACCGAGAGAGGCTGTATGGGGATATTCAATACTTTCGGCTCTTTTACCATCTCGCTGATGACACTATAGAGATCATGCGTACTCAAGCCAAGAGCAACGATGGGAGAGATGGTTTCACTAAGCTCCTGAAACGATCCAAGCTTCCTAAGTCGGGTATGCCCTCGACAGGCTCTGAGTTTTACACTTGGAAAGATCTTGCTATTGGAGAGTCTGTGAATGTCTTTGGCCGAATAATGCTCCTTGCAAAGTGCGATGCATTTACTCGTCAGTACTATGCCTCGAATGGTATCTACCTGAAAGATGACATGGTACTCAAGAATGCAGAGAAGAAAGTCGAAGTAAAGAGAGTGATACCTCCTTACAATGGCTTTGGGTCAGAAGAAGATTCGCTGCGTAGCTGTACTGGAGGCCTCAACCCACCTCCCCCAAAGAAGGACTTGCAAAAAATGCGAGACAAAAGCGGGGTGATCCTCAGGTTTAATGCCCAACTTGTCAGTGACAAGTCAGATGACATGAACCGCCGATTCGTCTTTCAATATTTCATGGAAGATGATACCATTTCTATCAGAGAGCCTCCCGTGAGAAATAGTGGTGTGATGGGAGGTAGTTTTCTTCGCCGCAATACGATAAAGAGACCAAGCGGCGAACCTTTCACGGCGAGGGACATGTTTGTTGGCAATGTTGTTGAGATTGTTGGTCATCGTTTCGTGCTTCTCAATGCTGATGAATTCACGTACAAGCTCATGGAATGCGATGACAGAACATTTCCATACAGCAGCTTGCCCCGTCTGCAAGGGATGCTGGCCTCGAAGCAAGATCAGATCAAGACCTACTTCCTTTCTTCCAACTATGATGGCAATGGGATTTTGGACATAGAGGGGTTCACAGCTTGCTGCAATGAAGTTGGGCTTAAGCTTAATAAGCAAGAGACAATCACAGTGTGGAGGAAACTTGATAAGAAGGGCAAAGGGAAGGCTGCCTTCAAGAAGCTTATTGCGTTTGCATCAGAGGAGACCTTTGGCGGTGTCAGATTGTAGAATGATTTGATTCTTTGGACCGTAACCAGCAATTAACTAGAGCATTTTCTGTAGCCTAGACATTTAGCTCGCCCCCTTCAACTTCGGCAGTATCAACTCCATCCGGGATAGGTAAACTTTTGCCAAGCGGTCGAATCGACTGCATTGATGTTCTCAGACTGTTATAGAATATCGAAAACTGAAAGGCTGGATTAGATATGATATCAAATTTCGTAGTTGGTACAATACAAGAAATGCGCACTCACATCTATTTTCACTCTGATACGTTCTCTGCTCACGGTATCAGGATTTGTATTATCATCTGCGACAGTTACATCCGAACTGGTGCACGTCCACATTTGCTTCCAGCACCTCATAATGTCTTTCTTCATCAGAGCCAGACATACTGAAAGCAGTCCAACCAAGTTAAAAATTACAAATGCCATGGCTTGCACCCATCCACCAAACAAAAATGAAACTATCACCGTCAATGTGACCACATAAATAACTGCCAGCAGCCTAGCAAAGTAAAACAGCAATGACCTTGACTTCCCGTTCACCGGAAGCAACTCTCTCCACCAGATATCAACGCTTAAACCCGTGACCCACATGGTTGGAAATAATGCCGTAACAGGCAAATAGAAAGCCCAATAAAAGATATGCTGCCCTGTGTTCCCCTCCTCCGGATACGCCTCACAACCCGACAAAGCAGTGGCCTTGGGTATTAAGTCTACAGGAATCAGGGTAAGACTGGCCATTACCATCGAGAAGATATGCACAGCTGTCGACTCTATAATTACCCGAGACATCACAGGAGGTTCATGCCTCTGTGCATTCTTATTAGCAATTAGCAGTTCTCTCAGATGCCCAAACACAATGCACGCCATCCATAAATTGGCACACCACCAATACGCATCATTCCAGCCAATCGTTGTGCATGCACTTGGATTCCCATCTGTCATGACCAAGTTCGCAAGATTGGAGAAGAAGCCTGATGTATTTTTGTAGGCATCGGGGAGGATGGAGAATATGAGGTACACGTTGAATGATATGCTGCGTGCTTTGGGACTGCGGGCTATTGCAATTATCAATGCCCATGTGCTGATCATGGATATTCCATTTGCGGTCGTCCATAGTATCAACTGTATGAAAAATGTTCTGTCTGAATTGTTGACCATTTTGTAGTTTGGTGGAATTATTATTCTTGGCGGCGCTCAGTTGGGTAGAGCTAGCTTTTGGTACTAAAGGGAGAGCTAGGTAGAGTAAGCTGATTAGGATGAGTGATGGCACTCTCTCATCAAAGACCGGATTTGGAACGTTTGGTTCATGGGTCTATCGCCTATCAACTTGCTTGTGAGATGGCGTTGGGGCTTGGGGCTGGCGCCGCCAACTGCTCAGCGCAGTCGATCGCGTTTCCCGGTCCCGTCCCGCCGTCGCGCCGGTGGGGTGGGGCCGACATTCATATCACTACACCATCGATCCAACGATACACGATACACCCACACTCCTCGCCATCTCATCGTCAGCATTCGGCATCACCAATCATCTAAAGTCGACAGACATCTTATGTTATGCTCACATTCAAATCTACTCTAGCATCTAATTGAAAGAAAGAGGAAGTCTCTGAGCGAGCAGCACCTAATTATTGGTCATTGGCTTCGACTGCCTGAGCAAGATGTTTCCACTTTCACTTGCACATTCAAATGGACCTCCCACTAACACATTGACATCAACAATAATTCAAACTTGGAATCAATACACTGGAGTACGTTTCGCTGCATCTGGAATACTGGGTAACGCAATCTTCTTTGGTTTGGACAAACTGCTACTACCAATCATCTTGCAAATCAGTAGTGACACATCAGGAACATTGGCTGCTGCAAGGAAGGCTGAGTTTGATGCTGCATTAAAGTGGGTTCATCAACATGCCGAAAGTGTCAGCTTTTTTGTGGCCTATGCATTGGATATTGTTGTTCAGCGTGCGTATAGCTGTCATTGTGTGCTTTTTCGTGAAACAATATCTCGATCCATATTCATATTTCATGAATTGCTGACATATACAGACTTTATAAACGCGCTATTGGTCTTCGGCCTAGATACAATCAAAACTCGAGAGCTATATCTATCATCGCTTGCTGCTTCATATACTGCGTAAGCTTGATCTTTCGTGACTTCTTCACATCTTGATTACAGTTTTCACTTACATTCCACATGTCCTTCAAACAGCTACTTTAGTACTCTTTGTGGGTCAACTATACTACAAGCGTATTTGCTTCAACATGGTGTGACGAAGAATGTTGCATTTTGGGGAACTATTGCAATAGGATCTTTAGTAAATTTTACAGTTCTGGTGGCGTTGGATGCACGGAAATGCAACAATAAAGTCAAGATATGACTTCATTTCTTTGATATTACTGGCAAAAGGTTGCACTTGTGACCACATCCTGTGGGGCAGACATCACTTGATCCAAACCTATTTAATGTTGCCAAGAGAAAGTAAATAAGTCGGATTATCAGTGAAGTGAATTCAAATACGTTAAGTGTGTCTTACCACTCTAATGCATGATCCAAATGACCACCATGTCCACAACCAGGGCACCACACAAACACTTTGGTATTTAAATGATGAAAAAGATTAATCGAGATGCATGAAAAGGAAGAAACAGTTTGAAGGAGAACATACCTCCTTTGACTGGCTCGTGACATAGAAAACACAAACCAATTTTGCCCCTGCAACTTCTACAAACTCTCTGGGACATAGGCTGACGGCTTGCTCCAGATTGATCTTCGACAGATTCTCCAACCATAAGTGGTTTACTACAGATTGGACACGACTCATTTATTCTGCAAAAAAGTGTAACTAGAGGTAAGCATGAAAGTTGAAGCAGTTATATATCGACAAAAAGACTCACGTAGTTGATTGCTGATTCAAAGCTCCAATTACAGGGTCCTTGCAGTTCCTGATTAAACTAGCTGCCTGTGTGAATAGGCACATTTGCTGCAGCAAATCTATATAGGACAAATACCACTCTCTTATGATTTCAATTCCGACATTCGGGAGAGTCGAAGTTGCAGCATCACCTGATTTTGCTGGTGGCAAAATTACATCAATTACCTCACAAATTACCACGCAAGTTTGTACGTCACCTGCGTCTGCTCGTTGTAACAGCAAGTTTTGAACAGTATTTACCAGCAAGTAAGACAAAGCGCCAGAAAACGAGCATTCGAGAATTATTGCTAGCGTCTTCCACATCGAACTAAGAGCCTGTCTATTAAGACCCCCGGCAACACTGGCATTGTGCCTACAGACATCGGCCTTCGTCTGTAAGTGGTTTCCAGTTGCTCTCATCAAGTATAACTCCGAAAATCTTGATATGTGGGTCTTAAGAGGCAGCATTGCTGAGTGTTTTTGCAAAGTCAAAAAATAAGGATATCGAGTACTATAACTCACTAGTTCTGGCGATATGTCAACACATTCCTGCCGACAAGGACTAGTCAAATCTTCTGCGTCGCCTTGATCAGTAACTGAAAATACGAGCGATTTACTACTTGTTTTTGTCGCGCTGTTTTGGTGGACACTCATAATCTGAAGAGAACCAAACCCAGGTTGAAAGGGTGACAAACTGGCTAATGCAAACGCAGACTTGGGCACTTGCAGAATAGGTCGTTCGCCTGAAGCAGATAGACATGCATTAGCGATAGTTGGATCAAACAGCTCGGGTTACGAGTGACTCACCAAGTGAAAAGTCTTGCAATAAACATTGTCCATCCCGGCCTACTGAAAGAATCAAAGATCTACTTGGTCCATCCTTCTCTAAGCCGGTCGTTGTGCTGTATATATCTGATAGTCTGCGCCTACCGTATTGCTGTGATGGGGATTCAAACTGCGTCAGTGGAGATACACTCGAGGTTGGCTCGGTTAATCTACGATTGAATGATGTACTTTCGTCAAGTGATGCATCGACGACAAATACAAAGGCTGCCACGGCTCCTTCCTCGTGCCCTTCTACAATACTCAATGGTACATATGGATTCCTGTAGGTCCACAACCCGACAACGCCTACACAAAATTTGATATGTGAGATTAAGCCAATAATAGCTTGCGCCACTTACTCATAGGATTTGCTCACCGTTGCCTCCAGCATTGGCTCCAGATATTGGACTCGTTGAAACCGCAATTATTGAATCTGCAAGAACAGAAGAACATTCAGATTGCCAACTTATACTCGTGATAGGAGAGGAAACACACAAGGTCTGTATTGGAAGATATAACTTGTGATGTCTTGAGAGTGCAAGGCCAGACACATTTCTTTTTATCGGGGAGCTGGTGCTCAAGCTGTTATACGTCAGCTGATTTGGTGCATTTCGGCCACTACAAAGCAGAGTGAATAAGCATTAATATGAAGACAAGGCCATTGTTTTTTCTCATCTCACCTTGATCCAGTATCAACATCTTCTATTTTGTTGGCATTTTCACCAGAAGAATCTGTGCAACCAGATACATATGATGCTGAGTTTGAGACAATAGGAATAGCCTCGTCTTGTTTGTGAATATTGAGACTAGATTCAGTGTCCCATACTGATTCGAAGACGCAACGGTAGATTGGTGAGAGTGACCACCATAGATAGCATCTTAAACACCACAATAACACCAACCTTTTAATAGACGATCTCTCCCACCTCCTGTAGCTAAAACATACTTATCTGAAGGATGCCAGTCGACAGAAGTAGCTTCACCAGCATGAGCTGAAGTTGTTTTTAATACTGGTCTATTTAGACGAATGTCGTACACGCAAAGTGTACCATTATCGCTGACCATGGCAAACACATCTTCAATGAATGGGTTCCACTTGATATCTCGAATCTTGAACAAAATGCATGCAGAACACAATGAGATGAATATGTACGGAACAGCCAAGCTATTGTTTTCTTACCGCTTCACATTTTGGAGTATATGTCGATACACAATGCCAATTTGATGTAGTTGCATACGTACTTGTGGACAATGATCTATTGGCAGTGATTTGCGTGCCAAAGCCAAACCAGGTTCTCATATTTGGCACGGTCAACGCAGCATTCGGCTTATCACCCGTAACTGGAGCTGAAGAGGCTCGTCTGTCCCATAACTTGACAGTCCCATCTTGTGAAGCGGTTAGCATAAGATACGGTCTATTACCGGTAGGATGAAAGGCAAGCCTGTTCACAGCACGAGAGTGCGCCAGGAACACCGCCTCTGGCTGTCCAATCGAAGAACTGGTTGACACCGATCGTTCTCTTCGATCATGAAACAGGCCACTCTGTGCATTATTGGAAGGTGAGTTTGTCGCATCTCCCAATAAAGCCGAGTTATGCCACGCCACGACAACACCATTCGATCCACTTGCGGCTACAACCGAAGAATCATCCATAGCTTGCACATTTGAAGGATAGAATTGAGTCTTCCCAGTACCAACTCTCACACGTTTAATAAAGGCAGGATAATGTCCAGGATGCTGCTCTGAATCAGCTCCGTCATCCATAGAATCGACAGTGCTGCTATCACCCCCTGGTGAAACCACTTCGGAATTGAATCCATTATCAACTAGATAAGATTGCGGTAAGCTCCAAGCCACATCTGTAACTGTTACATTCACCCCACCACCTCCTCCTACAGTTGGCGTAGGAACCGATGGTGCCTGTGCACTTAAAATATCGTGAACATGCGGATACTGGGGTCGGGTGATGGCACCTCCAGATGGTTGCGATGGAGCTTGGAAGTACTGTTAATGATAAACATGAACATGCTGAGATCATATTGCGACGCAACATTGCATTTGAATCTCTCTAACAACTCACCTGAGATATTCGAACGGATCGGATTTCCTTCAAAGCATCATTCCTGCTGCCGCTTCCATCCAGACTCAAATTTAGAACATGTAGTACATCTCTTCCTGATGCCACGGCGTGAGTTCCATCAGGTGAAAGCGATACCGATGATAAAGGATGCGATGAAGAGGAGCGATGAGGTGAGTTGTCACCGGAGGGAACTCGAGAGTAGAGTGAGGAGATGACTGGC
>JALLPI010000629.1:0-20609 GCA_036939935.1 Cyclotella atomus | reverse complement strand
TGTTGTTGTTGTTGTTGTTGTTGTTGTTGTTGTTGTTGTTGTTGTTGTTGTTGAATCTCCTCACTCCGTTGAATTCTGTTCAATCAAAGTTGTTCCCATATCATTGCATCCTCGGAACTGGCTTATACTTGGTCTTTTCCACAGTATTTGTTCTGGATCTAGGCCCTTGTGGGCACCCTCGGATCTCTCGTCTCATGCCTTTTGCGGTCTTGCCTTTTGTGGCCACGTCGTCTCTTTATCAATGGAGATATTCGGTGTTGTCGTTGGTAGATTCGGTTGGCGGTGCCTTCGATGATGGCTAGTTGGCTCAGTGGCTTGATGTCTCTTGTTGGCTTGGCATTGTTGTGATCGTTTAGCAGATTGTTGGCTCTGCTTGTCTTTGGTCGTTGGCGTCGATGGCTCGGTTATGTTGGCGGTGGTGATGCCTGCATCGTGGGTGGTTGTTGCTTCTTAAGAGCGTTGATGGTCTCGTTCTTGTTGACGAAGGTGAGCCCCGACCTATGGACTATTTAGTCATGTATGCTAGACATAGCGACTACATTGAGATCGTTGATCAGTACATGACTAAATAATGGGCATTGGGGTCTAAGGTCTAATCAATACAGCTCGCTATCGTCGGCTCGCCAATGGTATTTATCTGTTGGCATCGGCAGCATGATACCTTCGGGTGGATACCCAGATTGCCTCTGTTGGGGCAAATCTAGCACCAGCCTTTATTAAAATGCTGCCTTCCGCGTTCGGTGTATGATGGATCACAAGAGGGTTCGGTAGCAACCTGCAGTACCTCTTGGACTGTATTAATCCCATCTCGTCATCATTATCTCCAAAAATGGTTGATTGGCGCATGTAGACTAGTCGTCGTTGCTGCTCTTCTTTACATACAGAAGATCAAGGTTGGTGGCTATCATCATGCTGCCATATCAATATTGGGGGCGATGAATGGACAGCACCTGAATCTGATATGATCAGTCCTTGCTGTCGGCGCTGAGGCGGCAGCACCAGAGCGACGGTGTTGCCCTCCGGCGCTCTTTGACACAACATCAACTCCGCTGTGGGTAAACCACCACATTGCTCTCGAATGTATCATTGTCGGTCTCTTGATTCTGTGAGGGGGAGGCTGCTTTGGTAGTGGTCCGCCATCGAGCTGGAGGGACGAGGGACCGCCGACAGAGACGACGAGTGCACTGCCAGCAGAGACGGCCATTTTGATAGCACCTTCAGCCACAAAACACCACAAAACCCGCCGTATAAGATAAGGATAGACACCTATTGATTCAACTGTTTTTATCTGCACAATAATTTGACAATCATCCACTAAATTGGACAGCCCGGCCAGGAGAACAGACTGCCATTATTATGTGAGAAGATTTGCCATGTTGTGCAGATTTTAAGGACAAAACACAACAACTAATGCGGCGAATCAGCAGAGGGGAGGAGGCTATCGAATCTGCTGTTTTTACAACAGCAACCATGCAACAATCAACAGTGAATTGGGGTCTGATTGATTTGCAAATTATTGTACACATCTTGTGCACATGATTAAGAATATAAAGCTAACTTTAAACCCAAAGTTTGCAGTGTTCAGTAGAGATACTAATACTAATAATAACCTCGACTTATTTTACTTTAGACAACGTATGAATTGGCAATTGTTCTCAGTACTGGGCTTGCCATCGAATGCGGCATCTCCGTCACTTTTGTGCTTATCAAGAAAATTTTGGCATTGACAGGTGAGAGTGCCTTCTGCAAGGGTCGGAAAAAGGCTGTCCCGATCAGAACGAACGGGCTTAAGTAATTTGGTCCGTCTAAATTAGCTAGAAAGGGCCAAGAGGTCTGTATCTGCAATAATTTTGATATTAGTACACGCAAATAAAAGGCCTGAGAGACACATCACAGGCCTCTGCGTGAGACACGGAGAGTCACATCCACAACATCATAGGCCTATGTATGAGACACGGAGAGACTAATCATCATGCATAGCATCATCTTCGCACAGCATGGAAGTTCTTCGAGCAGAGTTGAAGACTACAAAACGCATTCTCAAACTCAACGATAAAAATGACCCGGCCGGTTCCTTTCAACAACTACGTCTATTTTGTTCTTGTGCTCTCTTGTGCTCATCCCAATCACACAAAGTACACACAAATAATATCATCAATCAGACCCGGGTCAAATAATGAAAATAAGCAAACACAGTCAACACAATTCAACATCAAATCGAACCATGAGCAGCTCCACCTCCTCACCAACCACAACAACCAAACTACCACCCTCCTCCCTCTCCTACCGAGAGCCCCAAAAGACAACCGTCTACGAAACAGGCGTCACCCTCACCGTCGACGTCGACCACTACGCCGAAGCCGAAAAGAAGGAAGCCATCCGACTCGCCGAGAACAAGCGCAAGCTCGAGGAGATGGTCCGTGCCATTTCCGAGCGGGCCAATGCCAAGCTTCGTCAAGAGCAAGGATTGCCGCCTCAGCCTGTTGTGCCTCCTGCGCCGGAAGAGAAGAAGGGCGAAGGATGTGAGCCGGAGACTTATTACTCCGAATCGCTCGGGTCCGAATTCACTTTTCCGCTGTCCAAATTCCTGTCGAATCGCCAGAATCGCAATCCATCCTTTCGTAACTCTCACCGCACTGGCATGTATGGCATGTATAACAATCCCTATTGCCATAACAATAGAGAGGAGCAGCAGCAGCCCCCCAAGAAAATGATGAAGTTCGACCCTCCCACTTTTCAATGGGGCATCGATCCCAAAAAGGAAGAAGAAGAGAAGAAGAAAAAGGCACAAGAAGAAGCAGCTGCTGCAGAAGCGGCGAGAAAGAAGAAGGAACTAGATGCATACGATGCCCACGTCGTTCCATCTCATGTACCCGGAGTGAAATGGAGCCAACGCGAGATTGACATGTTGGTAGAAAGTTCGAGGAGATGGATGAGAGATGCGGATAAGAATGAAGAGAGATACAAGAGGAATAGGGAGGCTGTGGCTGCTGCTGAGGCTGCCAAGGAGAAGAGGGAGATGGATGCTGCTGCTGCTGCAAGAGAAGGAGGTCAAGTGGATATGAATGTTGGCAGCAAGCCCTTCTCTTTGGGTTTCATGTCCAATGGTACTACCCCTTCGTTTCAAGTGGGGTCCTCTGCAACCAGTGGTGCCGCAGCTTCTCAAGCTCAAGGTACAACCTCCAAGTCATTGCCATCATTCTCCTTCCCTTCGAATCAGCCATTCTTCCCCTCGTCGCAACCGTTGCTATCGCCTCAAGATACTTTGTTTCCGTTGATGCAGTCTTCTACTTCGGATGTCAAGAGTACCAACGAGAAGAAGGAGGATGATGCATCCAAGGTCATCACCAAACGTGTTACCATCGAGTCATTGGATGCCACCAACACCACAAAGGATGATACGTCCAAGGTGGCGGACAAGCGAGTTTCTAATTTGCCGTTGAGTGACTTTTAAGGGTTGAGGAATAGATTAGCTGTGAATAATGAGATAGTGCCTGCTGCAGGTACCGGCAATTCCATTATATTAAAATGATACTAACCACTAAGCTGTCTCTAGAGTCTGCAATCTTGAAGTCATTATAACCGAGGTTACAACGTGAAGAGAGGTTAAAGCTACGTGCTAATACAATTTTATGAACTCGATAGAGCCAGTACCAATGCAATTTATAGAGATATAGGCCTATTCGACCCTAGCTATCCATTGTGTACCGTGCAATCTGAGCATAATTCACTACCAAAACGATTTGCCATTCCTATCAATCGCCGGACTATCCTTACAAGGAATCTTGCTTGGTTTATCTTTGTAATGGCATTGGATGAGAGGTTTGGCCGAACAACACGGTTGTATCAGTGCTCCTTCTTGTTCGTCTTCTTTTTCTATTTCGGAAATCTTTTTGCCTATGCATTTTTCGTGGACGTACCATTCTCCCATTTGTTGGACTGTGAGTGAAGGATGCAATGTTTTAGAAGGTTGTTCGATGGGTGAATTAGGAGAGATTGATAAATGAAGTGAACCCACCCATTCAACTTACAGAATTTCAGTTTGTTTGCCTTGTTTGTGGTCCAGCTATGCAATAAATGCCATTCAGGATTATCGTCAGCCCGTTCCAACTCAGCAAACTCAAGCAAAACAAACATGTAAGATGGGGCGCTTACCTCATGTGAAAGATTATTGCTTTGGACTCGCCACTCATAATCTTCTTCATTTCTTCATTCTTGCGGTGGTATTGGACGCCACCTGGAAACTCTTCCATTTCTGCGGCAGTCGGAAATGTTAGAGGCATAAATATGAAAGCAGCAGCAGCAGCAGCAGCAGCAGCAGCAGGCAGACAATGTCACATACCTTTGGCCAAAATCTTGACACTGAGTCCAAACAACGAACTATACTCAGCAAGCAATGCGATCAACACCTGCTGATGACTAAACCATGCATTAATCAAATCCCCCGAATACAATAAATGTCGGAACAAATGCTTCGTCCTTCCATTCTGTCTCACGTAGTAGAATCCACTATTCGCAGAATAAGGCGCATACCGTTCTTGCCTCGATCCATCATCTTGAAAGTAAATGTCAAACGATTGCAAATTGGGATCTTCAAAGTATTCCAATGGATTCTTAAACCATACAATATCCACATCCATAAACAGCAAATCGTGCGACAACTCATTAATGAGTTGAACACAGAGTACCTTGGCAAACATGACCTTTCGAAATATGGCATCACCATAGTAATTGGCCTCTCGTTCAGGTATACCGGACATGATGCTCTCTTCGTAAAATGTATGTAATCCCATACCTTCTGCTAAATGCTTGGTATCCATATCCGTGGGGAATACCAATACATTGTTCAGGTTGAATCCCCGTGCTTTGGACGAACAAACGAAATTGATGAGCAGCTCCGATTGTCCGTGGTTGCATGTTAATACTATGACTGTCCTGGCATCCATTTTGTCTAGCTTCTCCTTGAGCCTGGACCTTATACTGCCAATATTGTTCAAGTAATTTCTAAGCTCCTGTTGATGCTCCAACACTTCTTGTGGTGATGGCGGTGGGAATTCAACCTTTCCTTCTTTTGTGATTCCACGTGAGGTAACTACCAAGGGTTGTTTGGAATCAATCCCTCCACTGCTTTTGCGTCTCATGTATCTGTGTACATGATAGGATTGGTATTGACTGCCCACGAGAGCTAGGCACTGTCTGCTGGGTCCAGGATTGTTAGTGAATACTACATTCATTGTATCGCAGTTTTCTGTGGCTTTGGTGGCGGAGAGGAGGG
Organism: Cyclotella atomus; assembly: GCA_036939935.1. Lineage (NCBI taxonomy): Eukaryota > Bacillariophyta > Thalassiosirophyceae > Thalassiosirales > Thalassiosiraceae > Cyclotella > Cyclotella atomus. The sequence continues at coordinate 15,334 of JALLPI010000629.1, read as the reverse complement.
GTAGGTCTGGACCATTGGTATTTGTGTCTGATGGGTTGGCTTTGGCTGTGTTGTAGATCATTAGTGCATCGAGACCTTCGGTGCCGGGCTGTGTATTGTTACGTGGTTTGTGTTGGAATATTATGCCGTGGCAAGGTCGTGGTATGAATGCAGGTATAGTCAGGTCACGGTGTGTAAATGAAGATAACTATGGATGAACAATAGAATCACAACAGCTTACATTTGGAGGCAGACCAAAATCAAAAGTACGCATCAAATCATCTTTTTCTATTCGAACCATTCCAGTAGCGAAATGTTTGAGTGAATCCTTGAACAAAGTTGATTGCTTGTTACCAGCTGCTTTGTTTATTATTGTGTCAGTGCCTTTTGGTTCGTAGTCTTTGCATATTGTATCTATATTCTTCATCACTTCTGCATATTTGATAGAGGCAAAAGCAATATGAGAGATGCAAAACCAAGCACATTCTGAACAGATAACTGCTCATATAATAGATAAATGAGACTAACAAAGGAGCCAATATAAAGAACAATAAAGACATTTCTTTTGCGAGATGTCTATGAACAACAACAACAACAACAACAACAACAACAGCGAAACTTCTACATACCAGATTGGACCTTTTCTCTAGCCAGTTTCTCAACACGCCTCACCAACTCTCCATCTTGCGTCTTGATCTCTGCCAAACATTGCGGTGTGCATCCACCCCCACCAGAGGCGCTATTGACTCCCCTGCCGACTCCAGCTACTCCTCCAACTGTAGCATCCAGAGCGCCCTTGAGGCCTCGGCTGTCCTCATTATTGCCGCAGGAAGAGCTGCCTACTTTGATGCCGGTGTAGATGCCTGCGTAGAAGGCGAACACGGAGATGCATGCTGCTAGGATGAGGATTGTGGATTGTTTGAAGGGTCGTCTTGATGGTGTTGTTGCTGCGAGGGAGGAGGCCGCCATTGTTTCTCTTTTGTTTGGGGCTATTGAGATTGAGGGTCTGTGGTGTTTTTAGAATCTCATAAGAAAAATAAAATGGTAACAAAAACACATAACACAAGCACAAGGACCACGGACCAAGGACAGCTCTATGGTACTTGGTGTAACTCAAATTGATTGCTATATGCCCCCAGTTGATTATTGATGAGATACTTCTTGATCTTTTGATCTTATCAGCAGCATTGTCTGGTTCCATCACGCTATTCCGTTTGACTTGAACTTGGAACTTGGAGTCATTGGCTTAAGTTTGTGCAGAAGGTGGAAAGCTTCTACAATAAATCTACTCTCTAGCCAGTCAGCTTAGTTGCACACTGTTGCAACATTGCACACAAGTATATCTGGGTTTAGGATTTACGCATATCTCTATCATCTATTATTTCTACATGCCTCTTTTGTTCATGACCCGTTTGCCCCTTTTGTTCATGACCCAATTCACGAAGCTTCTAATCCCTAGTAACAGGTCAAGCCATTAGCTTAAACTCTTCCTCTCACTTGGCAGAAAGATATCAGTAGTATTAATTTGGCGTCGACCCGACTTTACTTCATCCAATTCGGCAATGAGACCAGCAAGATGTTCACTGACAAGTTCCACAAGGCGACGGGCATTCTCATCATTGGCCCATTCGCCTCCACTGTACTTGTCTTTTACGCGTGTTACCTGATCAATCATCTCCTCAAGCATTCCGGCGGAGAAGTTCGGGCCGTTGGAAAAAGCAAAGGACTGAGGTCCCTCATGCTTGTCAATAATCTGTTCCCAGATGCATGGCCAAGTTGACTTGTCGATAACATATTCAGCCATCTTGGGGGTGCTCGCGAGAAGGTTACCAATGAGTTCAGTCTCGGCCGGTCCACGATTGTAATCACGAAGTCGGTCGGCTGAATTAGAAGACACGAGTGAACTTAGTAAAGGGAAACAACTTTCACATGCACACAATATTATATCAACATACCTGAAATGACCAACTTGGGACGGCAGCCGCCAGGGATTAGAGCGCAGTTGAGATCTACTGTCACACAGGTAGACTTTGGCGGCGGCACAAAGTTGGGAGCATTGGCTTGTTTGCACTCTCCGATGTAATCGCCGTGATTCGTAAGGTGAGCCGGAACGGCGGACTCATCGACTTCTATTTGAACCCATGGATTAGTCTCAGATGACGTGCGATGGCAAATGACAACCTTCTTAGCGGCAAGTTGATTGTCTTCCTTGAGTTGCTCGTCCTTGAGTTGCCTGTCAGGTCTTTGAAAGTTAGGAATTGGCGCAACGAAATTGGGATCATTGGCTTGTTCGCAGTCTCCGATGAAATCGCCGTGATCAAGGTGGGCCTGAACGGCGGACTGGCTAACTTCCAATTGAATCCATGGATTTTTCTTGCTTGCCGTACGATGGCAAAGGGAAACCTTGTCCTTTGAACTTTTGATGGAAGGAGGGCAGCTTACCAGTTCAAACTCATCGTGACAGATCTCCTCATTAGTATAGGGCTACAAGCGCAAAATGAATAGTGTAGGTGAGTAAAGGTATTGTATGAAAAATGAACCTCGACTTGACTCGACAAACTCACACTACGAAGCTTCCCGTTTTCCATCCAGACTGAGAAGTGAAATGCAACAGGTGACATGGCATTATGAGATTATGGTTGAGTACATCACACAGTATAGAATGTCGAGGCACTTACAATCAATGAGCCATCCCCACTTAAAGATTTCGTCAGCCAAGCGTGCATCTCTCCAAGCAAGAAAATCTGTGTGTGGCAAACATAACACGTGCAGTAACGACGTCAGAGAATGCATTGAAAAGTTGGAAGATGAAAGCAACTGAACTTTAACTGACCTTCACTAGGAGCATCGGGCTGTTTCATTGCGTGAGATGAATGTGGGCATCATAGTAGAAGAAACATATTAGTCGGAGAAGGCATTGGAGAAGTAAGATTGAAGCAACTTCCAACTTTCAACATACCAGTGTTTGCTTGAACAATTTTTCCACCTTGTTTCTATTGTTGTTGTTGTATCCATAAGACTTTTTGACGTAGTCGGGATTCTGGAGGCATTCGCCAACAAAATCTTGCCCGTTGGCGTCCAAGTGGGCCTGAAGCTGACCACTAGGAACTAGGAGTTCAACAAAAGGTGCCTTGTCGCAAGATGTGCGATGGCAAACAGTAACAACGCCGGGTTGATCATTGGGCGTACCGTGATATTCAAAGGAATCGCCACACTTTCCGATGAGATCACCATGGGCCAAATGGGTCTGCAAGGCATTGACAGAGACTGTGATTTCAACCCAAGGGTTCTTAGTGCTGCTGGCGCGATGACAAATGGTCTCTTTCTTGGAACCAAGAGACTGGTCCGAGGTACGCCAGATGATTTCGCTGTACTCCACCAAGGAACGACGGATGTTCTGTACAACAAGTACTACTTGATCGGCTTCAGCACCCCAGCTCCAAGTACCAGCTGCGTGAGGGTAGTCTGCAAAGGGATAGATACATTCGTCAGTCCATGCTGCGGCTCATATAGTGTTTCAGACTGGCTGTGACCTACTCGTCTTGATGAAGGGAGCATGGGTTTGTCCCCCAAACACCCTGGACCACTCGTCTTCAGCGGGGAATCCAGTCAACCTTTTGAGTTGGATGCAAGATATAATAATGAGGAATACAAAGCTTAGAATTCGAGACAGTGTTCTTCAAGAGACTGTGGATAACCATGGATGTACTTACGCCTCCAACTGTGCGTAGGCCATACGCTTGTCACCCGCTGGGAAACCAACAACAAGAGTCTTTTCAATATCAACATCATCAGGGACGACCCTGAGCGGCTCCTTCCATTCGCAGTTCCCTCCGCCAAGATCTACACTCAAACGACGTGAAGCCATCACTTGCCCCCTCATGGCACTCATGCTACCGCGGATAGTGTTCAATTCATCGTCGATGACAAGGAGGGCGAAGGCGGTGGAAAGCACGATGGCGCCGGTGGCCATACCCTTCTTCTGTTTGGTGGACAACACGGATGGCAACTTCATGATTGCAGAGAGTTAGGTTACGATTGATGGTAGGTTTGCAGCTGTGAAGGATATTGATTTTATGAGCTTCACAGTTTGGACTAAACCCGCAGCTCTTTAGAGGAGAAGACAAGTTGTTCATCTGATCGTTGTTCATCATCTTGGCCGGGTCTGGTTATGATGTGACCCATGGAGTCACTGCTGGCAGCAGTACTGCCTTGTGAGAAGAGTCAAGTTACATAGCAAGAGAGTGACTATGTAGGAACATTCAAGCTCTCGAAGAGGTGGTGTGCGGTGACTTGTGGGTTTTCATCATGGTGATGGAGGACTTTAGCTTGTGAGGAGGTGCTTAGGTGGGTATTGCATGACCCATCAAAGCACAACAATGACTTCGCGGGTGTTTTGGCGGGAAATGAGCAGGGATGTTCTCGAGCCCCCAGTCTTTCAAAACTATTAACTCAATGGCTTAACTTCCCCACTTAAACACACTAAGCTTTTTAATAAATGCAGATCACTACATCCCTACATCAGTCAAAGCTTCAAACCAATCATATCAGCCAACTCATCCAAAGCCTTGGCGCATCTCTCAATTTCAATCTTTGCATCCTTATAATACTTTGCAGGCCGTACTCCACTAGTTGATGTAGTTGTAAAGATTGCCATATATGCTGATCCATCTGCTTGTTGAATTGTTTTCTCTACTTCTGTTGCCAATTCCGTGTCTGGTATAGCATGTTTGTCGAGTAAGATTATTGCAATAGTGAGTGAGCTTGAAACTGTGTTGATGTCATGGTGTAGAATACAATCATCATCATGAAATGCATCAACGAGAACGCACAATAAGATTCGTGCAAAGTGGATAACATACATGAACTTTACTTCAACCCAATCATAAGTGCCAACTCATCCAAAGTCTGAGCACATCGTTCAATTTCGACTTTTGCATCTTTGTAGTATTTGGCTGGCGGTGTGGAACTGGATGATGTAGTCACAAAAATTGCCATGTAAGCCGATCCGTCGGCTTGTTGGATTGTCTTTTCTACTTCTGTTGCTAGCTCCGTATCTTGACACGAGATTGGTTGTGTATATTAGAATAAACGCGCATCACAAATTTTACAACAAACAAAATCCAATCTAAATGTACAAACAAAGAACAACTACGAATACATAAAACAGACTGCCATGCCCGAAGTCCTAAATTGATCAATGAAACAAATCGAGCCAATTCAGGTTAGAAAATATGTACAACTTCCACTCACATTCGACAATATCATCCACATCTTCACCCAACACCTTCAAAGCCTTTCCAATCCCAAACAACCCCGAAGTAACGCCCACAGTACCCAAATATCTCCTCACATTATCACCTCCACCTTCGCATATCTCATCATAATGATCCAATAGATATTGCACCGATTTGCGTCCGGCACGGAAGCGATCTATGGCTTCGGATTTGGTGATTGGTGCCAGTGTTGATTTTGATTCTACTGACATGACTGCTGCTGATGGTTGCGAGTACATGATAGGTATGGATAGGACTGTAGAGCTGATGAAGTTTTTGAGGAGAGCTCTTCTATCGGGATAACTTTTTGCATAGGGTGCAATTTCAATTGATTGCACATGAACATCTGAGGGGTTGTTTTTCAAATGCAGCTTTATCTTTGAAGGTGAAACACAACGAGCTTTTGTTAGTAGAGGCGCCGGCGACGTGAAGGCGCTGCATGCTGCCGCAAGCAGCAGCGGTATAATGCAGATGTTGCGTAGCAAATTCATCAGTCTCATCTTGCTACAGCATGAGTCTTCCGTCTTCCCTCTTCCCGATCTATCTATTCATCTTTCTCGACATGGCGGGAAAGAGAGATGAGCTTCTTCTTCTGATTTTCACGAGAGTCAAGAGCCAAGAGCTCTCTAGAGAAAGAGATAGCGAGAGATTCATCGATTGATTTGGGTCGCTGCCGCCGCCACGGGTAATGCTTGATTTCTACGATGTGCGCTGTGCAATTGGCTGATGCCCTGACAGTGAGATACCAAAGGGGCTGGGCTCGATTTCATGTTACTTGGTTGCTACTTGGTTGCTACTTGGTTGCTTGTAAGTATTGCTAAAGAAGGCTAAAGATATCTCTATTCGTGCGATCTGCAAAATGTGTGTCAACAGCTGTCACTTCATGGTGCCATGCCGATCGTTTAATGCCACGGGGCGTTAGTATGATAGTTGTAGTCGGTGGCATATCTTTCTGCTGGCACTGTGCTTGTTACGAGTGGGTATTTACTCTCTAGAGAGATCTTACTGTGCAGATTTGAATTTGGTAGGATGCCGCTGTTCACTTTTCACATCATGCGTTGCAATAGTAATATCTTTACGCTGCCTGATCCTTGCTTCATTTTAGCTGTACATGATGTTCATGTGCTCTTTGCTCTTTCTGATCTGATATCAAACTTACTCGACAAAGAATTATTCTATCTCGTTTAGATAGTATCTTACAAACTCAACAAATGGCACATGGCACAGTTCAGGCCAAACAGCTCTAATAATCAGCTGCATGTTAGATTCTGGAACACAATCCTACAGTAACATCAGATTTAAACGCCAGAGTGGGCATAAATGAATCCTTATTGGCCTATAATTATGATGATGTAGCTATGATGGTGGAAGGGATTGTAATCTCCACGGAATTTTAGTGCGGCATAGATGGTTATGGAACTTAATTCTATACCGGTGATCAATTATTAGATGTTGTCACGTGGAGAAGGTTTGGCAGAGCTGTTTGAAATTGCAATCTGCGTTGCCTTTGCTTGGAAAGCCGAGAACCTGACAATAACTCAGATTCAAATCTCCTCGTGGCATCAGCACGATGTATTGATGCATTCTTTGCAGAAATTAGGCACAGCACATTCATTGTTCATGCGAGTCTTCAATTGGCGAGCTTCTCTATAAGAGCTTGAAGTCGCTGTCGTTATCATCCGAACGACCAGTAGCAGTATCACCAGAGCAAATTACTGCATTATCTCTAGCAGTTCGCAGTGTTCAACTAGAAGAGTTCAGTGCTAAAGGTTGTAAGTTTGAAAATGATGGGTCACTTCGGATGTTAGAGGGCTGCGTAACTTTGAATGAATGTGCAGATTTGGATGTCACTGTTTATAGAAGTAGGATGATCAAGATGAAGAGGTTTCTATTGAAGTGACATATGGCAAGGCAATTATTTTCAGTATCCGTGATCAATCATTTGATGTTGATGCATGTAGGAGATTTGGCAGAGCTGTTCGAAACAATAAGTTGCTTAACGTTCGGTTTATTAATCGAATCGATGGAGGCGCAGATGCATTAGATGGTGAACTCTTCGTGGCAGCAGCACGATGCATTAATGCTTTCTTTGCGGAAATCAAATACAACACATCTGTTGTAAATGCAAGTCTTGACTTAACTATGGGGTTGTCAATGTATGACTTGGCTGAGTTTATACACTATTATCCGAAAGACCAGTAGCAGTATCACTAGAGCAGAGCATTCTAATATCTAGAGCAATTCGAAGTGTACAACTAGAAAAGTCGATGCATTGCTTTGCGAATTCGGAAATGATGGATCTCTGGAGCAGTTCTTGGAGGGATGCACAAGTTTGAATAAGCTTCTCGTTACATGCAAATACAATTCGCAGTGCACTGCAGTAGATTCTTTGGTTCAGGGTTCAGCTACTTTGCTGAAAGAACTTCAACTCAATAGGTCCGAAGGTGTTGATGGTGAACAAGCTGCAAGGTGCCTTTCACCAAGTCTGAATGGAAACAAGTACTTGACACATCTAGTTCTTGAAGTTCAGGGGTTAGGCCAAACTGTTCTACCCTTCGACATGGACAAGCTGCTGTGTGATGTCTCGAGTATCGATAACATATCCAACTCAAACCATACGCTTGTTGGACTTTTTATTATGGCTTCACAACATACCCCTTCCAAATTTGCACAGCAATGCATGTTGCTTAATCAGAAAGTTGACAAAGCTGAGGTCATACGTAACAAGACAAGGCGGTTCTACTTTGTTGGGGAGTTTGATGTATCTCAATTTTCGAGTATGGCTGTATCAATGTTGCCTATAGTTATTAGCCGAATTGAAGGAAATGCCAAACAGTCTGCAATATATAGATTGCTGCAGTGGTTCCCGGAGCTGTGCAATGCTTCAGGATTACCTAATTGTCCTGTAAAGACAATAATTGTTTAAGTATGACCACAGATAAAGATTAGCAGACTATCAACCGTAATAACTGTATGTAAGATCTTTAGTGATAAAGCTACTTCCAGTGCACTTCAAATATTACTTTAACATTGTCTTGGAGCTGTCATTGCCTGTAGAACTAACTTAACAGTATTAAACCTTGCAAGCAAACTGATTCACAACACAATCACTCCCTCCACTATAAACATATCCATCTCCAAACGCCAAACACAGTGCCTTTTCACCCTTTTTACTAACAGCATTCACAGTATGCAATGGTACAGAGGAGCGGATATCCCAAACTTTCAAGGTTCCATCGTGAGAGTTGCTAGACAAGACAAATGGATCAGTCGGTGACCATTGTACATCTGATACCCACGCTGTGTGACTGCAAAGTGGGGCACCAGTAGTGGTAACATCAATTGATCATAGAATCAATACTGTGTATACTCAAAAGGTTCACACGAACGATCAACTAAAGCTCAGATCTAACTCACCTCTGTCTCAAAGTCTTATCGGCAATCTGACCCATACTCCCAACATTCCCACCATTACCCACCCTCATATCCCACAACCTCACCATATTATCCGCACACCCCGTCCCGACAATATTACCGTTTATACATCGACTCATACTCGTAATAACACGCGATCCATTTGTTGTTAGGATGCAATCCATGCGTTCGACGTCATAGACTTTTAGACTATGGTCCCAACTTGAGGTTAGGAGCGTGGTTGGACTTTGATATCCGAAGCAAAGACCGGAGATGTTGGAAGAATGTGCCTTGGTAGATGTTTTGGGTTTGGCTTCTCGAATTGATTTGGGATGAGCTTGCTTCTTTTTACTGCTGCCCTTTTGACGTTTGCTTGATGATTCTTCTGTTTCTTCTGCGTTGGTCTCGTTGGTACTACTTGTGGGTACATTCCAAATCACCAGTCCACCATCCCAATCGCCACTAGCCATGACGACACCTTTATCGGCCTCATTGCACATTGCCACACTGGTGATGGAATTACCATGCCCTCCAGAATAGACCGCATGCAAATCCAAACCAGACGATTTGCTTGAAGTCGAAGTATCATACAAATGAGTAACTAGAGTCTGATCCATAGACCCTGTAGCCACCAACAGTGAATCATCATTCCCAAACGCAATACTCGTCAAACAATGAATCTGACCTGAATGAGCTCCCACCGATCTCACAGCCTTTCTATTCATGCCCTTATCACCGCACTCAAACGAACGAACTACCCCATCCGCACACCCGGCAAACAACACTCCATCCGTATAATCCAAACTAGTAACCCAATCGGGGAAATTTTCACCCTCCCCCTCTTTTATCGGAGGTAACCTCGCTGGAAAGTAGTGCAACTCAATCGCCTTTTCGGTGCTTAATCCCTCTTTGCGCACGGCCGATTCCAAAGGAAGACGCAGTAATTTCGACGAGAGGAGAAAGTCAAATGCTATTGGTGGCAGTAATGATGATAAACTATCCTCTTCATTATCATCCGAGTTGGAACCCGAGTCATTGACGACATTTCGACCTAGAAGGTGATTGACCACGGCACTTAAGCCACGTTTGCGAATGTTGCACGGCACGGCGATGGGATCGGAGGGTATTTCTAGCGTTGTACCGTCCGAGTTTTGGGGTTTGACTCCTGGTGCTAGGTGGAGGGAGATGCGGAGTTTGGTTGTGGTGTTTTCTTCGTCGGAGGAGTCCATTGTTTGTTTGTATTTGTTTGGATGATGATTTGATAAGCTAGAGATTTTTATGAAGTAAATGCAATGCACACGAAGAATGAATGAGACTGAATAAACAGAGGAGAGCTTTGCAATGCAGCAATCATCTAGATACAATCACATCAAACCGAATAACAATAAACACAACAAGATAAGCTCAGCCCCTCGCTCATCAATTGGCAAGGAGTGATGTATTACATCGCCATGGTTGGATTGGTCGACTAAAACCGTCCGAGTAGCTGATTCAAACATCATTGCTTATCGTCAATATGTACAAATGAAAATCACGATGGATCAAATACAGCAGGTAATGCAGGCTGCTTTGCCGAGTCGCCTTTTTTGCAAACACAATCTGCAACATCAACGTTCGTGCACATAACGCTGTCGATCACTGGCAGAATTAACAGATTTTTAGAGATGATGATGCTGCTGCTGCTGCTGTTGCTGCTGCAACTGCTGCACGTGAGAGACAACTTACTCTGCTATTGTGGTGCTGAAACGATGGAGAAGTTGTGGTTGGCTGTTACGGTTGATTTGTTCATGATCGATGATGGTCGATGGTCGATGGTTGTGGTTTGGTTTTGATGGCGGGAAAAGTGATGGCTTTATGTCCCTAAGATTTTTCAGCCTCAGTCTGCATGAAATGAACTTTACTTGAACTTCAAATGTTACCAATGACAATTTTCATTTACTCTATTGAATTCCTTCTTCGGGCAAACAAAATCAATATTATATTAGATTTTCATTTGAGATCAATCGAGAAAATGCATTCTGTTGTTGTTAGAATTTGAACAATAATGAAAGTTCATGTTTATATTGTGATAAGGCACTTGAAGAAACATAAAGGTCCCAAACCTGTCCGTTAACTGAAACATAAAATCTCGGCCTTTATTCAATATAAAATATTCAAGACTATGTGTCTTTTTAATGGATTTAGATGTCAGTAAGAGGCTACCATAGCTGATGGCCCCATCCCCAACTTCAAAGTCAAAGTCCAGTTGCTCAACGCCACACTCAAGTTTGACGACAGCAAATAGGCTGTAGAACACAGTCTTCTGTCTCTCATTTTGCTTGCTCTTAAGCTTTGTTTTAGTTATGAGAAATTTTGTTCATCAGCAAGAGCAACATCTTAGAATCTTAGATATGATAACATGTACTTTTAGGGTAAGATATGTTCAGTACTTGCCAGTGAGTACTACAATGGCGTCGAGTCCTCCTTCAGACTAGACCTTGGTTCTTCACTCCCTCAGACTTCAATGCAAAAGATGGCTGGATATAGAAACTAGAGAGAGTACGAGACAAGAAGTATGTGTGTGGTGCCAAAACTGTGTGGGGCTAAAAGTTGTGCTGCCTCCAAAACCTAAACAAGAAAACCTCTGCCCACCACTCTGCACAGAGACATTTTTGGGGTTTGCCAGAATTGGACCCACCACATGGAGACAAGGGCCCTCGGAAGCTGTATCAGGCCGGCGAAGCCACTGCGCTCGTCTCCTCACAAAACCCAACTTGTCTTGTACTCCGCTAACCTTTATGCACTATTGGCTTGTTTTGATGTTGAGAATGTAAGATGTAAAACATGTAATGATGAAAATTTGTTGTCCCTTTGTTGATGCCTATTCCCCAATTTGTGGCCACCTCACCGATCCATCGGTGTGCCCCAGGCGCCATTAGCGGATGGACAGCGCTAATGCCCAAAAAGCTGCACTCCTTTCCCTTGACCAAGTGTCACTCCGCCACCACTACCAGCTTGTAATGAGCCAAGGATAGCCAGCCAGCTCAACAATCCCTGATTTGTGGCTGCTTCACCTCTCCAACTACATCCCCCAGGTGCCATTAGCGGGTGGCCGTCGCTAATGCCCCATCCCAAAGACCAACTTTGCATGATTGTTCATCTTGTCACTACGCTGCCCGTTGTCATTCCTGCACCGTCAGCATTGCTTGTTGCTGTGAGAGTTGAAAAAGATCCTCCGATGGTAGGCCTTGTGAGGTGCCTTTGACCGCACCCACGTGCCTCACGCCGCCCCTCTGCCACCACCTTACGCTGCTGCCGCCCCTTCTGAGACCAACACATTGTAGTCCATACCTACTACAGTGTTATAGTCACATCGTAGTAGGCGCCCCCCTCCACGTTCACAAAACCAAAGCACTTCTTCATGCTTTTCGACATGCCTTCCAAAAAATCTGACAGTTGTTCCCGAATGTATTACTTGAAAGTCTTGCCACTCCATCGTCCCAACTTTTGGATATGCCTGTCAGACCAGCCCACCAAGGACAAGGCATTTGCACCTCCAATTCGCAATGAGTGAGTATCGATCCTGTCAATGGGGATTCCCCTTTCAGGGTACCCGCTGCCTCCTTCAAACCCACACGAATGTCATTGTCTGACACAAACTTTTCTTGCCGTCCTCAAAATACGTTGATATAGGCACTCCGCATACTTAATCCTGTTAGGTACCTCATTCATGCAGGAGACCGGGAAATAACGACGTTTGTTGAAAACATCCCTCATTTCTTCAAAAATTGTGCCCTTCACTGCCGTGGTGTACTTGGCATTGAGCACCACGTACAAGTCAAACAACTTGAGGTATAGGTCATTTTCACCACACAACAACGCAATTAGCGCCAATGTGACCTCCACGTTCTTCTGCAACTCATCGATAGTTGTTGGAGGCTCGATTGGTGGGCCCTTGTCCTTGCGCTGCACTTCCTTGAAGGTGAGATTTTGCCTTGCCTCATCGTAAAGCGATTCGTATCGTTGGATATTTTGAATGGCATTGATCGTCTTTGGGAGACAAATTGCATTTGACACCCCTTGATTTGCCGACTAGAGAACTCCAATTGCACCCCCTGGCAAAAACTTGACCAATGTAATCTGTTTCATTTGCTCCTTTGTGAAATAGATGCCTTTTGGCATGGCCTTCTCCTTTGTTCTAAACCAATTCTCCATCCTCGCCTTCAGCATCTCCCGATGATCGTCTGCATCGTCTGACTCCAAAAACTCATTCCAGATCGGTGGCAATTACTCATATTTTTCCATCCCTGACCATCCCAGTAGTTTGGCCATACATCAAACTTGGAGTACAGTGCTTTTTTCTTCTGCCTGTCCCTCTCACTTGCCTGATAGTGGTGCAACTCTTGTTGTACCATGATTGAGTGAGCAGGTTGAGTTGCTGAGCCATGCCCAATGCTGACTGTCGCATTACATCTCCCCCGCCGCCGTTGCTTTGGTGCTGTTGTTGGTTTGGGGTTCCCGTGGGGGATTCCTCTTGGGGCCCCAAATTTGAAACCTACACTTGTTCCTTCCACTCTTGAAACACCTCGTTGTTGGTGACCACCGGTTGAAAATCCAACGCTACCACCTGGGATGTGACACTTTCCCCGCCTTGGTGCTGTTTCGCTGCTAACAACCACAACTTGAGAAACTCGACGTCTGCTGGCACGAGGACCGAATCATCCTGAAGAGGTAAATCGGAGACAAAATCATACACCTCCTTTGCCATCCTTGTATTCTCCATTACAAACTTTGCCACCACGGCTGGAATCTGAAGCATGTGAGGCAAGTCGACCTCCTCGTGCCCCTCCGCCGGGTTCGAGAACTTTTTGGCATTGCCATCCTGTTGTAGAAACGCTTCCCACGCCAGTGGGTCATTAACCACCTTGGCCATCTTAGCCCAGGCCCACACATTGATTTTTGGCAATAGTAGAGCCAACGGGGGCCCGTATTTGCTCAGATCCCAGTGGAAACCAATGATTCGACCCAATATGTCCTCCAGCCCTTCGGCATCCGCAAACTTGCTCACACAATGAATCACCTTGATGACCGGTGTTGACCCTTGCACCACTGCAAATGTTTTAATAAACCTTCCCTGTGTTACTATCTCATCTTTGAACTCCTCTTTCTTTGCCTCCCCGAGCTGCTCCTGCCTGCAATATTCCCTCTTGAAACGCTGTCCGTCTTCATTGCTCTGCTCGATGGCCCATTGGAGAGCCGCGTTGACCGTGTTTGACGGTATATTTTGTTGCACCGCACCTGCCCCGGGGCCACCCCTGGGTCCTCCCCCATTGTTTGGGCTGTAGTGTCCACCGGTGGTTGCTCCGCCTAGTGTGATAATGTTTGTTGCTCCACCTAGCCCTTGCTGGGCACCCACCAGGCCGGCAAGCAGGTTTATGGCAGTGTTGCCCCTTGCTGCCGCATTGTTGTCCGTGCCTGTCATGCCCTGCATGAATTCCGGCTCCTCTGCTGCCATTGAATTTGCGCCGCACAACATTGTATTTGCTTCACCCAATATTGAATTTGCACCACCCAGCATTGAATTTGAGCCACTTTGACCTCCCCTTGCTCCCGCCCAGGCATTCGCAACAAGCTGTTGAATTCTTTGGAGGCCCCTGCCTCCACCCTTTGCACCGAATTTTGTGAGGCCAGATCCATATCCAAAACCCCAGGGGTTAACACCTACTCCTTGAACACCACCCTGCGCTCCCTGTACAGCTCTTTGCGCCTCCGGGCCCAAGGTATCCTCTTGGCTTGCCATATTTGCTGTGCCCGCTGCGCCACCATGGTAATTACCACCACTCTCCGCTGCGCCCCCTTCTGCTCATTCTCTGTCGCATCTAAGGGTACTCACCATGGTATTTACTTATTGTTTTGTTGTTCTTTGTGTGTTATACTTATGTCCTGTCGGAAGCTTTATTGACTATCTAGACACCCGCACGTGAAGCCGTCATGCATCAAAGGGTGCGCTCCAAAAGGAATGAGAGCCTTGAACTCATTCCTCATCACTGGAGAGACAGTCCATCTTTGGTCTGTCCATCATCCATCACCCCAAGTGGTCACAAGTGCTCGTGTGATAAGTGCCCCTCGTGATAAGGAGGCTGGTAACCATGTGCTTTGACATGATTGAACACATGAGTGTGTAGCGAGTGCAGTAATTCCAAGTAACCATTCAGCACACTCTCTCGAGTTCTCATAAAATTGTTATCACTGTCATCATGTTGTATTACAAAGTCAATCTCTTCCTTGCAACATTGATTGTTTATATGGTTGATATTGGCATCTGCTTTTACTGCATGTGAAGAGCTGCCAAACAAGAGGCAGTGCAGCCGCGATCCTACATGTAAATAGGATCTCACATCCGATCGGTGCAGCTCTGTTTCCACAACTACAAAACCTTCTCTTTAACTATCTGCCAGTGAAGAAGATCAAACAAACTGTCTAGCAAAGAACAAAAAGAAATGCAATCGGGATGTTTCGTGTCAATGGAGTAGTGAAATCGAGGTTTGCATTGATATAACAGAGCAGCCTACTCCTCAACTCTCAGGACAACTAGGAGAGGGCTTATCTATCGCTTTTTGGGCTTTGCGACTCTCAGAGAAGTTGTTTTAGAGGAAGTTAACCTTGAGCAACTTCAAGTTGAGTTT